>JAWDGP010008031.1:60000-70000 GCA_033675545.1 Elysia crispata | reverse complement strand
TAATTACATGCCATTCACTGTATCCCAGGTAATGGCTAAGAACGGGTTTTTAGATTATTTTCTCTGCTTAGAAAAATCTGTGAGAAAAGCCGAGTTTTATCAATTTAGAAAATAAAAATTTATGTTTGACATTAAAATTAGTTTTGGCTGGTATAATTATACAATAGACGGCTTAATGATTGCTTAAAACGGTGCCATTCTTCATAGGCTACCAATATTGGCTCACGTGTAAGTGTATCTGCGCCGAGCCACAGTTACATCAGAACGAGGGGACATTCACAAACAGATCTTGATAGCTCGGCAGTGTCCGAAACAGACTATTATCCTCGTATCTATAAAACTACATCTTGCCCTCCGAGCTTGTAAACACTACTCTGTTATATAGCGGTGTTGTGTGAGAGGATGGATTTTGAGACCCTCCGTATCGTGGCAAGTGATTTTTTTGCGCTAATAGTTTGGGAAATGTATAACTTGGCTTTTCAAATTACGAAGCTTGGAGGTCACCCCTTTGTCGCATGTTTCCCCACCGCTTAGTCAATAAATCTTAACAGTGTCAAACTGGACTCACCATGTCCGTCCACAGTAATCTCCATGTCAATCCTGTAATTATGGTCATGGGGCGTGCGGTATAATTATAGTCAGTCAAGGATTTCTCCAGAGTTGGCTATAGATATGGCCTTGGTACCCTGCGTGTATTGGTCCAATTAGAGACGTGTGATATGACTTATTATCCTATATCCAAGCGGATATTAGCCTTATAACTCTGGTAATAGTAGCTTTTGTCCAAAGCACATTATTGCAGAAGAGAACGTGCCACGCGTTTTTACATTGCAAACTTATCGTCCTTGGAAAGTTTCTAGAAAATAAGTTTGCTCGCAACATTGTACATGAAACGTTTGGTTGTAGGACATGCGGCTACCTGCGCCGTGGATATTAGAAGTATGTTTGTAGAACGTGTGGTCATGTGCGCAGGACATAATTATTAGAACTATGGTTGCAGGACGTGTGGTCATGTGCACAGGACATAATTATTAGAACTATGGTTGTAGGACGTGTGGTCATGTGCGCAATACATAATTATTAGAACTATGGTTGTAGGACGTGTGGTCATGTGCGTAGGACATAATTATTAGAACTATGGTTGTAGGACGTGTGGTCATGTGCGCAGGACATAATTATTAGAAGTATGGTTGTAGGACGTGTGGTCATGTGCGCAGGACATAATTATTAGAAGTATGGTTGTAGGACGTGTGGTCATGTGCGCAGAACATAATTATTAGAACCATGGTTGTAGGACGTGCGGCTATGTGCGCAGTAGATATTCGTATTATGATTGTAGGAAGTGCGGTCAATGTGGATTAGAACCACGGTTGTAGCAGGTTCGAGTTATGTTTACAAGCATGATCGTCTTTGGTTTACGTGATGTGCGGCCTATGCTTACAGAGGGTAACAGCTGTACCTTGTGGCGTATGCCCCAAGCGCATAACTGTACAGAAGTGTACTTTTAAGATAAGTGTTAAATATTTACGTCTTCAAATTCCTTTAGTTTTAAAATTATACGTCACATTATGCCCAAAGCGCATAACACTCCTGCATTTGTGACATATTATGGGCTATCATAATATTCAAAGCGCGTTATCCCTTTCGTTTTTGCACTCTCGATATATGTTCATCCAGTAGCGGTCAACACTATATATATATATATATATATATTTATATATATATATATATATATATTTTTTTTTTTTTTTTTTTTTTTAAGAATAAACACTACGCTGTTGTTTATTAGCGACACAAACTTTTGACATCATAAAATAATGTTATAAACTTAGGAATCAATGATAGCACATTCCCTGTTCCCTCATCACCCGATGCTCCAGCAAGGGTCCCCATAAAGCGATGCAAGCTGTTTGCGTCTAGTCTATTTGTTCATAATATAGCAACATGATGGAACGGATCACATGCCACACCTCAGATTTTCGTTTCATGATATCGAACATTTGTTCTAGTTTTCTGTTACAGATCTATCATGAAATTTCAACCAATTCTCCGGTCTAAGTTTTCAGGTGGGTGTGAGGCTGGGCCAAACCATGTCCACCCCGAGAGGACATACGATCCACCCAAGTTGGTTATCTGAAGGATCAAATCTGAAGTTAATACACAAACATATTATTATTATTATTATTATTTTTATTATCATTATTATTATTATTATTATTATTATTATTATTATTATTATTATTATTATTATTATTATTATTATTATTATTATTATTATTATTATTACAATTATTATTATTATTATTATCATTATTATTATTATAATTAGCTTCATCATTATTATCATTATCATTACTATTACACTATTACTACTACTACTACTACTACTACTACTACTACTACTACTACTACTACTACTACTACTACTACTACTACTACTACTACTACTACTACTACTACTACTACTACTACTACTACTACTACTACTACTACTACTATCATTATAATAATAATAATAATAATAATAATAATAATAATAATAATAATAATAATAATAATAATAATAATAATAATAATAATAATAATAATAATTCTTCTTCTTCTTCTTCTTCTTCTTCTTCTTCTTCTTCTTCTTCTTCTTCTTCTTCTTCTTCTTCTTCTTATTATTATTATTATTATTATTATTATTATTATCATCATCATCATCAATATTATTTAAGTAGTTATTAATTTCGCTCTTGTTTCTCATTTATATAGAAGGGTGACTGAGTGAAACACAGAGATGAATGCAAGCAATTGTACCTTCCTTAGAAATGAAAAAAAAAATCCTTTGAAATCCATGTAATGAAAATAAATAATCTTTTTTTTTTGCTTAGCTCGAGTTTAATGAATGGCCACCATCACGTGGGTGTTGTTACCATTGTCGATACTATTCTACAGTTTAATGTTTGCATGATAAAGATTTGAAGTATCTGAAAGATTAAATTCACCTTTACCATCTGCTCAGTCTGCTCTATATTTCTACCATTTGTTTTAATATTTTGCTAACAACAAGAAGTGGCAGACATGCAGAAGAGAAAGACTTTGTTATGCTGAAAACTTACAGGCCAGGTAGGTCAAGATGGGGAGAAAACCGCAGAAGTTTGAGCCCAGAGAGCTTTATTCATTTTGCTTTTAATATGTAATGAAGAGAAGATTAAGATTTACTCTTATGGCTCTATTATAGATGTCACTTTTGCAATAATCCTGTCTGACATTTGTATTTTGCGCTTAAAGAATTCTCAATATCATTGTTTTTATTGACCAGATCAAATCAAAATGCACTGGTTTAACAAGTGCTTTGGAAATTGTTAAAAATCACTTAAAATTGCTCTGCCCGTACTTAATTTGTTCGCCAAAGGAAAAAGAAAACTACACAAAACATTTAAATATCGCAAGCAAAGAGAACTTAAGTAATGTCAGATTCCATGAAAACTATCAATTTCGGTTTCAGAAGACAATGTGGCGTTCAGATTCAATATCACAACTTTCTTCTTAAAAGATGGGACAGTATCAGGTTCTATAAACTGTGTTAACTTAAGCTGCAGAAGTCAGGGGGTCGTGTTTAGTTTTCATTAGCAGGAATGACTGCCTGGCCCAGAGGCTGCATAGTAAACAAGTCAAAGTACAGAGGTTTGTTTAATCACAGACGGCGATTAAAAGCTTCATAGCATAATCATATAATTGGGTGTTCGTGTTTGTAAGGTAAAAATGCCCGGCCCGAAATCCACAGATGCTATCCGAAGGAAAAGTTTGACACAGATTTTATCATATTTGTAACACTTAAAATGATGGTAGATCATAGTTTAACACCTTACAAAATTGACTTGATGAATGATGGTAGATCATAGTTTAACACCTTACAAAATTGACTTGCATTAAATTTTGAACTAAAACGAAATGAGTTAACAGAAAAGGGGAGAATCAAGTGCAAGTTTTCAAAGTGACCGTCGAATTAAATCAGGACCAACACTAAACTATGCTTACTGAAGAAATTTTCCTTAAGAGTTTACACAATCAGACGTCCCAGGACATCTAGCAATGGTGGTTGTCCAAACACTACTAGTAAGATCATGTAGAAGATGCTACCGCTTAAGAAGCAGCACAGCTTCATAAGGTTACCTTGATACAGCGTCCTCCAGCCGGTAGCATCCACAGCTTCTTTAGGTTACCTTGATACAGCGTCCTCCAGCCGGTAGCATCCACAGCTTCTTTAGGTTACCTTGTTACAGCGTCCTCCAGCCGGTAGCATCCACAGCTTCTTTAGGTTACCTTGATACAGCGTCCTCCAGCCGGTAGCATCCACAGCTTCTTTAGATTACCTTGATACAGCGTCTTCCAGCCGGTAGCATCCACAGCTTCTTTAGACAGACAGGCCGTCACAGTGGCTGCCTAACTCCTGGAGTCAGATGTGGCGGGCGTAGCAAGACGCCAAGATCTAGGTCTAATCGGATCGACTGAAGAGAGAGAGACTAGAGTGAAGCTTTGATCAACAGTGTGAACGGCAAGGGCGGCCAACACTGGTTGCTTTATAGTGGCTGTAACGCTGAAAGCGACTTGCACGGCTAGGACAATCAATTTTATTGTTCCTGTGATATGCAACAGAATCATATTGTGTTGAAACAGAACTAGTGGCAGTTGTAAGGTGTATGACAAGCTGCACTTTGTCACTCATTAAAGAACTGTAGGCGACTAGTGAGAATGTAAACTAACGGGTCTAGTAAAGAGGTGTTGGGTGTCAATGAGTCGGATTTCATTGCAACAGATGCGTGTGTGCCTGGTTACTTAACAAGCTAAATTTAGATGCAACAAGAAAAAACCAGGCTGTATATATTTCTTTAATTGCATTAATTACAACTAATCATCGTCATACGAAAAATGCTACAGTAAAGGAAACAGGTTTATTTTTAGACTTGAAGTAATCCTTCAAATCGTGTGACAGTTCATCGGTTCGGGTAGAGAAAGCACATCTGTTTAATTACTCATAGCTTATGAAAAGCAAAAATCACAGGAATATGCACAATGGGGAGCTTGTGCAGGTGCCACATGTTGCACTAAGGTAGATTACACCGCGAGGAAACAAGAGCTCAACAAAGACCTGAATTATTCGACGGTCACACACAAACTCTACAAGAGAGGTAAAGCGATTGATGCGGAGAGCTAGATGTTGAGAACACTGCCAGCTGCTTTACAAACAAGTTGTTTCATTTGTTACAAAGTCTAAGAGTGAAGGCACAGAAAGCTGCATAGCTGTGGAAAGTATGGATGCGCCTCAATTACAATGACAAAAAGACGAGAGACAAGGATTTAGCAGGGTAGTAGTAAAGGAGGGGACAACTGAGAGGGAACGAGAGAAAGCGAGAGGGACAGGCAAAGAAAAAATAGATAGATAGATAAACAGAAAGGTAGAGAGAGGGAAAGAAAGAGAGGGAGATAGAGAGAGGGGAGTGAGAGAGAGGAGAGAGAAAAAGTGAGTATTATATATATATATATATATATATATATATATATATATATATATATATGCATAGATTATTAGGCAGATAGATATAATAGGTAGAAGGAAGATATTTTATAGATATAAAGATAGGTAGATAAACAGTTAAATAGTTAGATAGAAAGAAAGAAAGAAAGAAAGAGGATGGATACACAGATAAAAAGATGGATAGATAAATAGATAGATAGGTAGATAGAGATGGATATAAAGAAGTATAAATGTACAGGTAGATAGATAGATGGATAGACAGAAAGGTATATAAGTACATGTTTTCAGAAAATCATATTATATACCAAGTTGTAGCAGACCTCAGTCAAAACTGCAAGTCCCAAGCTGCTGTTGCCGCCCTTGTGAGAACTGATGACGCCAAGCATTGGGCATGTCTGAAGTAAGCTGTTGACATTCCATCGCAAGATATGATTTTTGTTAAACTAATTTGGCATCACTTCCCAGCGGACAAACGATTGTGTCCTATATCTTCCAAACAAAGAGCGCCCACCCTGTTTTGATTCGTATGGCATTCTCCCATTTTTTTAAATTTTTATTTCCTAATGAATCTGATATAATGACGTTGTTTTTTCAGTTTCCAAATATCTTCTTTGAGCTTTGTATCATTTTCTTCATGTTGTTTTAAATGAGAAATATATTATGTAGTTAATTAAATTTCATCTTGTGCATTGCCAGTAAAGTATGCCTGTTTTTTTTTTCATGTAGCATAATGTATTATTGTATTTCTTACAAACGTCAACATCATTCTGTTAATATTCCACTTCTTATAATACAACTTCCAAAATGATGTGATATTATTATAAATGATATAATTACTAGAAAGATTAGCAAACGTCTTTGTAAAGTCAAACTTATCTAATCACAAAAAGCTAACCCTTTTTTAGAAAACCATTTTTTTTCGATATAATTACGCTTAGTACAGATAGTTGAACCTGTTCTCATTTTTCATACTTACATAAAGATCTTTCAGCTTTTTTAAAGTCATTCTCTTGTTCATTCATGACACATAGTTTTTAGTGAGCTAAGAACGTGTTTAGTCTGACTGCTGGCCAATCGCTCCAGTGATTATTAAGGAGACTAAGGACTGTTGCCCTTTCATCTTCTAGCATCTAATCCTGCCTCAGCAGATAGGAAGGATCCATTATTTTGGGTTTGTTTGATACATATCTCCGGTTCAACGGTATTTCTTTGTTACTTCTCCTGCACTTCTTCCCTAACACCTCGCCGTTAAGTGTTGCAGTACAAACTTATCAATCAAAGTGTTTCCTCAAAGATTATTATATCTTAAAATCTCTTTTTCCATCCAAGAGGTGGAGTTAAGTTTTCAAGTTTCTTGTCATTGTTATATTTTACAACTCCTGAAGTTCCTGAAGTTTCATCTACAGAATCGCCAGTTTTCTGTGAGGCCAGGGTCAGAGTCAGAGTTGGTTTGAATGGGGTCCAATCCCAACACTAGACGTCCTGGCCAATGATTTTCACATTCTACATCCAGCTCCCCAAATAATCATTTTATATTCCTCTGACAACATGTCTTTTCCGTAGGAGGCGAACTTCTTCCTTGCAAGTTGCATGCATCCAACCCTTGGTATCTAAGAAAAGAAAAAGAAAAACCTAGTTTGATGGCCTAGTTACTTCACACCCTAGTACTCCGACCCGGTTTTGGCTGAGGACCGTGGTAAGCGTGACCTCTGGACCTGAAGTCATAGACCTAGATCTCTCCACCATCCAGAATAGACTGGGGAAAACATTGTATTGAGCTGGAACAAAAGAAACTGTTTCCTAATTCTTTTTGTTTTGTTTTGTTTTAATTTTTCCTTGCGTGTATCATCAAATCACGGCCTTGGATCATTATAGATGTACGTAATTCGACAAACGATCGAACTGAATAAATTATAGATGGAGTTTTAAAAAATCTTATATCATTGAATAAGGCGGTTCTCAAGGATATAGACTTGAGGGTTATCTGCTCTTGTGGAGACAAAATCAAACATCTGACCAATCATGCTGTAGAATATCCTGTGTCTTTTGTAGAAAACCCGAACAATAGATGGAGACAAAATAAAGGAGAATAGTGTTCATATTACTTACTAAAGAAACTTACTCTAAGAATAAATACCAATCACTTTGGGCCATCATATTTTCTAGATCTAAATCTAAACTTAATATCTGTGATATATATTATCAAAAGTCAAGTCTAAATATATTTTGATCTAGATGTAATTTAAGTCACTTGAAATGAAAATGTATTTTAATGGTTTTTTTTTTTAATTTTGGTTGATGAACTAAGATTGATACATAAAATGGAGCAACTGTGGGCCTGTTTATAGTCTGTAATTTAAGTCACTTGAAATGAAAATGTATTTTAATGGGTTTTTTTTAAATTTTGGTTGATGAACTAAGATTGATACATAAAATGGAGCAACTGTGGGCCTGTTTATAGTCTGTAATTTAAGTCACTTGAAATGAAAATGTATTTTAATGGGTTTTTTTTAAATTTTGGTTGATGAACTAAGATTGATACATAAAATGGAGCAACTGTGGGCCTGTTTATAGTCTGTAATTTAAGTCACTTGAAATGAAAATGTATTTTAATGTTTTTTTTTTAAATTTTGGTTGATGAACTAAGATTGATACATAAAATGGAGCAACTGTGGGCCTGTTTATAGTCTGTAATTTAAGTCACTTGAAATGAAAATGTATTTTAATGGTTTTTTTTTAAATTTTGGTTGATGAACTAAGATTGATACATAAAATGGAGCAACTGTGGGCCTGTTTATAGTGAGCAAACCGCAGTCACTATTGGTCCGCCGCCATTATTGGTCTTTGGTCTCCCCGGTAGGTAGGTGCAATAAGCATAATTTTATTGATGCTATTAAGAAAATGGACTAATGAGTTACGTGCATTTACTTCTAGCGATATAATTTTCCATAGGCTTTGGTTCTAAAGATAAATTTCGTTGAGAAAGGTATTGATAGAACTTTGTGCACATGTAGGATTGTTGGATTACACACACAAACACACACACACTCTCTCTCTCTTTCTCTCTCTCTGTCTCTCCCTCCTCCCTTCTCTCTCTCTTTCTATCTTACTCTCTCTCTGTCTCTTCCTTTATCTCTCTGTCTTTCTTCCCTCACTGCTTCGCTCTCCTTCCCGTTTTCTCTCTTTCTCTCTGTTTCTGTCTGTCTGTCTGTCTGTCTGTCTTCTCTCTCTCTCTCTCTCTCTCTCTCTCTCTCTCTCTCTCTCTCCCTATCATTATCTCATTATTTCGTTCTCCTTCGCGTGATTCCCTCTCCCTCTCTCTCTCTCCCTCCCCCCCCTCTCTCTCTCTCCCTCCCCCCCCTCTCTCTCTCTCTCCCTCCGCCCTCCCTTTCTCTCTCTCTCTCTCTTCTATACTCACCCTCGCCATATTGAGAGTAGTGGTGTTTGATTGAGGTAACCACATTGTAGATCGATCTCTTACTTTATTTGTATATATAATATATCATTATCACTCTCTCTGTCCTCTCTCTCTCTCTCTCTCTCTCTCTCTATATATATATATATATATATATATATATATATATAAATATAATTTTTTTTCATCTTTCTGCTTTACAATATTATTACTCTATTACAATATACTTATTTAATATTTATACTTATATAAATATATTATGTAGATGTTGTATTGTGGGAGCGACAAGAAACTTGAATAGCTTTAGTTTGGTATAATATACACACTTGAAAAAAAACTAAAATAAAAAACTTCAGTAAACACATCATTAAAATGCTTTGGAAATGATTGCTTCCTCCACACCCCCAAATTTTCCGTCTCTCTTTCATCTATGCTTTACATTTGACAATATTGAGGGTGTATTTTTTTCAGTTTTTTAAATAAAAATGATGAAGATAAAGCAATATGGGAGCAAACTAAAAATTTGAAAAAAAAAACCTAAAGTTTGACAAATGAAAAATCCATAACCGTTATATGGCTTAAGTCAAATCTTTGCAAAATATTGAACGAGCAAGATTACGCTAACTTAATCTACATGTCTTTTGCTCCTGGTATTTTAACGATCGCATATATATATAATTAAGAGCATTGCAAATAAGACAATCTTTTTTTTTTCTTCTAAAGCACACACCAATTGATAAAGGGTGAAAAAAGGTTTGACTCTGCATACTGAAGGAAGAGAGGATATGCTGAACTGGGCGAAGTTTCTGTTTTCAAACAAAAATTATTTACAAATATGGTCAGCGTTGGGTTTTTGCATCCATAGTCCACGAAGCACAACCGTTACTAAAACAACGGTATTAACACTGCATACAGCGAGGAGGGAGCAGATAGTTACCGCAGAATAACCACAGAATTGGTTGGTGCTGTTTACCGCACCTCAGAAGTTTCTCAGATTACGTGATATCTCATTGCCTGCCTTAATTTGTGTACGATTTTTTGGTGTCTAAATAAGACGAAAG
>JAWDGP010008031.1:45000-55000 GCA_033675545.1 Elysia crispata | reverse complement strand
AATATTACTTATTTCCCCTGCCCCAACTCCCCCCCCTCCAAAAAAAAAAAAAAAAAAAAAAGAAAAAATAGAATAAAATAATACATATCCTGTTTGCCGTCCTAAAGCTTGGTTGTGAATGAAGTGAAAGTGCTATAAATAAGGGCTTTGATTGGTTCTGACGGCGTAGCCAGGGAGCAGCGGTGAACGAGTTGGGACAGCAATGAAGTCTAATATGAAGCAGATAGTATTACTACAGATATTGTGTGATAAAATAGTCATATGGCAAACTTGCATGCCGCAAGGACAGACTGGTACCAATCCCATAATACTAGCCCAAGACTGTCTACGTTTATTACTCCGCGTCGATATCGAAACTGTAGAGTCGCTTTGATTGAATTATTCATACACATTCTTTCCTTCAGATCACGCCTGTCCTGTACATACATGTATAGATTGTTGAGTTCAGTCTTTTTCAAGTACTGCTGTTAATCCCTTGGGAAGAATTCCATTCTCATTTATTTATGAAAGAAGTATCGGCCACATCATCTTTCTTCTCTCCATTATCATAAAGATAATCATAATGATCATTTATTAAAAAAAAAATAAACCAAAAGTATCATTATACTTCATAGTGGTAATCTTTGTCACCACCACGATTACCACAATTTTCCTGCTCCTACTTGTTGCTGTTATTATCTATTTTCTTATCTGTTTCTGCTGATCACCAGTCTCACCGTGGATGCTGCCGTCCTGGCTGTGATGGGCGGCACCACAGTTCCACAGTTGCCAGATCGCCTCACAGCTCTAACCCCGACAAATTAACATTGCCAGATGGCCTCACAGCTCTAACCCCGACAGATTAACATTGCCAGATCGCCTCACAGCTCTAACCCCGACAGATTAACATTGCCAGATCGCCTCACAGCTCTAACCCCGACAGATTAACATTGCCAGATCGCCTCACAGCTCTAACCCCGACAGATTAACATTGCCAGATCGCCTCACAGCTCTTACCCCGACAAATTAACATTTTGTGACAGAGAGTAACTATGTTTCAATGATAACTCGATTTATTCGACAACAAATTTTATGGTGAGAACAATGCGCAAAAAGTTACAGAGGATTCCAGGTTTATTGAATACAATAATGCGAAGATTTATAAAAGGTTTCAGATTTGATGATAACATCTATGCGAAGATTTACAAAAGGTTCCAGGTTTGATGATAACAATTATGTGAAGATTTACAAAAGTTTCCTGGTTTGATGATAACAATTATGTGAAGATTTACAAAAGGTTCCAGGTTTGGTGATAACATCTATGCGAAGATTTACAAAAGGTTCCAGGTTTGATGATAACAATTATGTGAAGATTTACAAAAGGTTCCAGGTTTGGTGATTACATCTATGCGAAGATTTACAAAAGGTTCCAGGTTTGATGATAACAACTATGCGAATATTTACAATTATTCGAATATTTACAAAAGGTTTCACGTTTGATGATATGAAAAATTCAAAGATTTACAAAAGCTTTTAGGTGTAATGGTTACAATCATACAAAGATTTTCAAAGGATTTTAGGTTATTTGATAATTAGAATTCAAATACTTACAAAGGGTTCCATACAAATTATTGTAAAATCTTCAGAGATCAATCTGCCCCTGTTTTATACATTCATCTAAATAGCAGTCAACCCTCTTTATAGCCTGGTTTGAGCCAACCAGAAATGTTTAAGTTCTAAAGTTAAAGAAACAATGAAAGTTGTAGGTCATTTTCCCTTTGAACTTATTTTTTTTTTATGAGAATGGCAAATCAGTGAGTTCCCAGCTCTACCGCACACTCAGACAGCAACAAGTCCATGCCCAACCGTTATAAACGATCCAATGTTTATTTCATTTTTTTATGAATTCTGCAGTAACATGTTGAGCGCAACTGGTCCTTGAAAAATGTCATTCTGCAACAGTCTTTTCATGTCGGTTCGCGCTGTGAATACCTTTTTTAATGTCTTCATATTGCAAAACAAATGATATATGAGTTTGTTGAGTCTAGAGTGACAGATTATTTAATTTTAGGCGGACATAGGCTCAACTACTCATTTTATCAATAATGTTCAATATGAATAATTAAAAAAATATTCACAACGCGAGACCAGATGAACAAGAGAAAAATGTTGCAGAAAGTTTTGATCTAATATTATTTGTGTTTAAAAACTAAGCAAGTTAAACCAGTGGATTAAGAGACATTTCATTATGACCTGAATCTAGTGGGACACAGGTTACCTAGTCGTCTTCAAACCAACAACCAGTGGATTAAGAGACATTTCATTATGACCTGAATCTAGTGGGACACTGGTCACCTGGTCATCTTCAAACCAACAATCTATGACGAGGACAGTCAGGTGGCCTTAGACCTTAACACTAAAAATCACTAGAAATTGTACAGGCACGAATTCATAAAGGTTCCACGCATGTTTTAAAACTCGAATGTTTTAGAATAATTATGATATCTTATCGCGAAAAGTTGAGATAATTTTAAAACGATTTCATGACAGAAGTTTAAATTTCACACTTGAAGGAGGGGAGAGGGAGGATGGAGAGAGAGGTACAGAGAGAGAGAGAGAGAGAGAGAGAGAGAGAGAGAGAGAGAGAGAGAGAGAGAGAGAGAGAGAGAGAGAGAGAGAGAGAGAGAGAGAGAGAGAGAGAGAGAGAGATAGAGAGAGAGATATAGAGAGAGAGAGAGAGAGAGAGAGAGAGAGAGAGAGAGAGAGAGAGAGAGAGAGAGATCTACAGAGAAAGAAAAGGGAGGGAGAGCTAGGATAGTTAGAGAAAAAAAAAGACATAAAAAGAAGTAGAATGACATAGAGTGGGAGGGAGATATTGTTAAAAGAGAGAAAAATACACAGGCGAAAGTATAAGTCGAAAGAATTGTAGGAGGTTGGAACGTCGGGGAAAAAATATTATTTCGCAAAACATTGAGTCATGCAGTTCTGTGCCTAATCTGTGTCCAAGAAGTAGGTGTGACCTCTGACCTGTGACCCGCTGTGAACTTCGTGGGTTGTAGTCACAACACAATACACAGATATAGAACAAGCTTGCACCAAGGCTTAACTGTTATAAAGCAGGTGGATATGTTTTGATGAACTTTAGCTATAGATTGTTTAGAAGTAGTAAGGAAACGCTACTAGAGCAGGGTGGTGTTGCCGGTTTTTCTATTGTAGCCGGAGATAATGGAAAGTGGGAAAAAATACAAAAAAAAAATATGTTGTCAAAGACTGAAATAATGATGAAAGCTTGTCTTTTTTATACAACGGTAATGATAATTAACAAAGCAATACATTTTATTCGTTCACCATGCAATTCTAAACCAAGGATCTGCGCTGAAAAAGCAAACATTCTCAATATTGAGCTCAATGGTGTGTCACTTAAAAAGGTGGAAAATATAAAATAGAGGATCTTATCATGCTTCACAGATCTGCTACCTCTCTGTGTAAAGTTCATAACTAAAACTTGATTTTGACCGTTTTTTCTTGAAAAACACATCAGCAACAAAAAGACCTGTACATTGAATGGATAACGTTATGTTAACCTGCAGCACAAATTAAAGGAATGAAAGCAACATTCAAAGGGTTTTAGTGTAACACAGATATTAAGACTTTGATTTCCTTGTGATCAGTTGTGAGCCTGTGATTAGACGATTATTTCGGCAGTTTCCGGATGCGGCTGAGCACCCGACGGAACTGCCTCCTGAAACCTTTACTTAGCGCGAAGTACACGTAGAAGTTGATAGCGTGGTTCACGAAGGTGAGACTCAGGCAGCCGTAATAGAAGAAATTAAACACAACCTCTGTGACGGGACAGAACAGGATCCTCACGTTGTCGTAGATGTGGATGGCCACCCATGGCAAGTTGATCAAAACGAAACCAGTGGACACGGCAAACATCATTCTAGTGAGGACTGAGTCCAGTCTCGAAAACTGCTCTAGGTTGGCGGAACCCGCCAGTCTCTCCCTCTGTTTTGCTCTTCTTCTCAGCTGGAGAGCCGAGGCGGTGGTGAAGGTTATTATCAGAGCCCCAGGGACTAGGATGTAGACCAGGTTGTGCAAGATGTTCAGATGAAGCACCATGTTCCCGGGATAATTGTGCACGCCGTAGTGCGCGCAGCTCCATACGGGACGATGCTGATCAGAAAGGCCGCACTGGCACTCGCTTTGGTTGCTTTCATGGTGTACAACCTCGACTTATGTAATGGGAACTGGACAGTAACAAATCTCTCCAGACAAATCAATGCCAGAGACCAGTGCGAAAAGGCCTGGAATACTCTACAGAACCACATAGGTATCATATCGTCCAGAGTAAAAGTACCCATGTTGGGCAGCTTAAAGATTTGTAGGCCGGAGAAGAGGGCGATGAAGTCTGACAGTGACAGCAGCACCATGTAGACGGTGGAAGGACTGGTCGCCATGCTGGTGACCGTCACAACAACCAACACACTGCCAGGCAGGCCGAGAGCTAGGGCCACACAGAAGATCGTGTCGATTTGAATTTCCAACACCCAGCATATAATGTCAATTTGACTCATCTCATCCACCGTGGGCGACGGGCAAGACTTGTCCGAGAAATAGTAAGCACAATGGTCAGTCCTGTTGGAATACTCGAGCTCTTCACGATCTTTAGTTTCCCTAGCAACTGTTGCTTCTGACTCATTGCAAGGCGAGGAAGCGTGTCTTGTGATGGTGTTTCCTACAGAAAGCTCACCAGTAAATGCATCTCTGGTCTCCATTGTGGAATGTTCCCTCTCTTGTCCATCTGGATTTTGGAAAGATCTCTCCTGAGAGTATTGATCACGTACAGGCAGCTGTCTACCTCTTGGGTCTCGAGCAGACTGCCCTGTCATTGGTGCGCCAGAAGGACAGTGGTTAGAGGAATTTAATTGATGCAGATTATCGAAGCCTGCAGCAAGACAATACTTTTGTGACCGTAACATCTCTGGGTAAATCGTAACATTTTCATGCAATACATTGTTTGTTGTAAGTCTACACTGTGTCAGGTGACTCCTGGTGTCTAAGATGAGCACCAAGAGTACCCGCAGACTATGGATATTTCTAAACACTTCCATTTTCAGAGACAACTTTTCCGATCATGATCGAATCAAAATTGATCTTACTACACTTGATTCATGTTGTGGTTGTAAAGACCATCGTAACGAGTCTGAGGAGGTAGTCTGGGAAACATAAAATTTTTGTCTGCTCTAAAGCCCTCAGAGATAAATTTGAAAAAAATCGGTTTCTCTGATCAGCTGATCTTGACTGAAATCTTCCCCTCCCCAGGTCTGTTTATCTTACTTTCTCTCTTTATCTATCTATCTATCTATCTATCTATCTATCTACCTACCTACCTATCTATCTATCTATCTATCTATCTATCTATCTATCTATCTATCTATCTATCTATCTATCTATCTATCTATCTATCTATCTATCTATCTATCTATCTATCTATCTATCCCACTATTTATCTATCTTTCTTCATCTGTCTGTGTCCTTCTCCATCTATATCTGTCCTTCTTTCTGACTATGTCTATCCTCCTGCTTATTGTCTGTGTTTTCTCTCTCTTCTCGTACCCCACTCTCTGTATTTTATTTCAATCCCATATTATTACTGCCACAAAAACGAACCTTTCTTACTGTTTAGATGGTATAGGAAGGCTAACAAGTTTCAGCTTACCGTCTTGAATCCCTCACAGACTTTTAAAGATATCGGACTCAGACCCTCTATTTAGGGCGTTCAGCAAAGTTCTTCAAACTTGGCTCCACCTGGAAGTCAGAGACAGTCTGTTTCTATCGATAAGCGACTGGTGTTGTTTCTTTAAGGGCGAAAGTCCAACTTGGATAGAGTTATAACCTTTGATTAGTTTTGCCAGAGAATAAATTAGTCAGGCCATCATGTTGAGAACAAACAGATGACAGTCATTGATTCCGAGGTTAACAATGCCACACAAAGCCAGTTTTAGTGCCATGATTATTTTGTCAATGACTTGAAGACAATCCTTGAGAAAGCAAGAATCTCATCATGATAAAATATTAATACCGTCCAACGAGGATTAATTTCAGACGAGTCGCACCACAGACCAGGTTTGAATTCCCCTGATAGAACAAAGAGAAACGTTAATACAAAGATCGCAGTATGTAATGATCACAGTATTTACGGGACAAAATTTATTAGCTTTACAAAAAAGAGAGGACAAAATTTAAATATGGACATGGAGACATCAAAATAATTACAGCATTCATTGACAAATTAGAAAGCTTCTGGTCTATGAAATGCTCAATGGAAGATTAAGATTGGCTGCAGCTATTCCTGAGATTTTATTATGAAGATGGCAATGGGACTTATGGACTTGATGAGAAGATATTGCAAGTACAGAGTAGACATGATGAAGATTTAAAACTTCTATTCATTTTCTTTGACACTTCCTGGTGGCATCTAAGATATAAAGTGAATCTCATGTATTATTGTATGTTGTTGAAGAGAAAACTCCACAACTTTCAGTCTTTTGGTCTTAACCATAAACTTAGCTTGCTTATAATTCCCATTACTTTCTGATATCTTTTTGCCTCTAATCTTGCCTCTCATTTGCAGGAGGAGAGTTGTTTTTTAGAATCTATATATTTCCTTTTACTTTTTACCTAGGATTATTTTATCAGCTTGTGTGTTAGAGTGATTACCAGGGCACACTTTAGTTTTTCATCTCCATTGTTAGAATTCACCCCTACTCCCCACTCTCTCCTCCTTGCCTCCCCCTTGAAACTTTGATGGCTTGTAACGATCCTGCATGAAATCGACTGATTCATATAAAAAAAAATCTTGTTTATATTCTGTTCACCTCCTATAGAACAAAGCGGAATATTGTATTCCACCGGTTGTCATTATTTTGAAGTCATGATCTCCTTGAGAAATCACGGGTTGACGCCATGGAATGCGCGGGGGTGGATCTTCTTAAAGAACTGATACTTCCATACCAACGAGGCAAGAGTCAAACTTCTGGACCAACGCGTTGTACTACTCCGGATTTTTTCTAATACAAATCTGCTCTAAACGACAATAGGCACTTCTGGACATTGCCCTTCTATACAGAGTTACTGAGAAAGAAAGAGTATTTTCGGTGTCATGGGACAGAAAATATGGTAGCTATATGCCAATGAAATTCACCTGATCAGTATAAACAAGGTCCAAGAGACAAACGTGACGGGCCCAATTCTAGAAAAATGACCAGGAGATGGAAGTTGGCAAGCTAGGAGAGAAAGCTGAGGACGTTCAAGAAAAACTGATTGAAAACAAATTGTAGAAGAAACCGTGGGTTTTGAGTCGCGCCGGTACATCGAAATAGAATTTACTGAGAGTTATAATGATTTTTGGGGGGGGGCTTATGGTATACCACAGCTGTTGATCACAGGTCACAAAGTCTATTATAAGGTTTCCATGATGATGTGCAAGCGCAGTGAGGATCTTGAAACAACCTCAGTGTTGGTGAGAGGGTGGGGGTGGGGTTGTGGGGGGTGGGGGAGGGGTGTCAGGTTTGATAAGAGCTAAATGGCTTTGGTACGTGAAAAGTAGACTTGCCTAACGGCCATGAAGTATTACAAACCTACTGACTGAACCAGCTTTTAAAATATATCTCGTCGCTGAACACTTTTGCTAGAGGTTTCTATGATGATATCTTGATGAGAGATAAATGAGAATAAGTCACACAGTTTAAGCTTTGTAAGGTGAAAATGTTGGTTAATGTGCAAGTCTCACTTTGTTGTCTCCGTGCAGTTGAACAACTTCTGAGAGCAGTTAAGTGGAAAGAAATTGAATAAAAATTACTGCGGACTTCACAAGAGGATTGCCTGGATTGCAAAATCACAATGCTATGAGATAAATATAGAAACACACTATATTTGTCTCGAGAATAGTTTAATATAACCTGCTCTCAATTGATTTCGGCTCTCACCCATTGGGTTGGGTAGGGCTTCCATGGCGAGGCGCCTTTACTTTGAGCAGAATGCATGTCATGGGTAAATGGGGTCCTACATCTTTTCATTCAAAGGTGATGCAATTAACAAGGGCAACCAATAGGTATTGTCGTACGAGACTCAATATCAAGTCTTTGAGATGACATTTGTCCTCTGTCATGGGCACAAGGTGAAGAATAGGACACGCTTCTTATCAGACACCGAGCAAGCATCAGAAAGTCTAATCGTTAGATGAAACTCAAAGTAAAGGGAGTTAATATCTCATTTCGTAAAAACCGCTAAGATCTTGAACCTTTTCTTGTGACGACTAACAGCCCAGCACTGGTTCATGAGGTTCACCATCTCGAGTGGAGGCGGCAGACGCTGTCTCAGCCTGATACAATGTGGACTAATGACTCAAACAAAATCCAAAACCTTCACTGGCATCGATTTGGGAGCAACACTAGGGCGGAGATTCAGGGCGCGTGCATATCACAAAATGAGAATTCAGTCTTAGGAACATTTTATAAGTTCAAGGATAAAAACATTAAAATCCGGAGAAAAGTCAAAGAATGTAAGAGCTAATAGATCAAGGTTTGATCAACCTCATTTGCTTCATTATATAGCTGGGAACAATGAGAAAAGTCAGAATGCCTCGAAGCGATGGGATTTTAAGAGAGTAGGCAGTTCATGTTCATGTTTATAATATGATTGATTCTAGGGAAAAGGTTCCAGTCATAGAATTGCGTGCAGCAGCAGTAGACTACTTGCCAATCTGCTTAAGAAAAATCTTACTCATTGGATCAGACTCGTAGACACCGCACAGATGTTTCACTATCTGAGTCGATGCTAATAGGGTCTTAGGAAGATGGTGAAAGAGAGAAGAAAGCACTCAAGTGGCAGCCTTGAAATCATAATCCTCACTAGGACCGCACTAAAAAATAGACTGATGATCCGGAATCCCAACAAAAACAGTTACTGAAAGGCGAGCAAAGCCATCTTAGCTTGGGTCAGGTTTCTTAGAGTCAGCCACGGGAACCAGTAGAGCGGCCATAGACACTTTGACGAAGGAATATTGGCTGTTTCATGTTAATGAGTTCACTCTCTTGATGAGTGCTCATTTCATAATTCTTTAGTAGATAATAGAAAGTGGAGGTATTAAAAGGAATAGAACCCATACTCTAGGCTTTTATTCGCAAAGTGTTTTGGTAGAAAAATAGAATCACCTTGTCACCAGAGAGCTTTGTCTCTTGGCAACCTTTCATGTCTTGTAACAAGTCTACAATAAACTTAGGGGACTTGATAGTTGCGAAAAATGTGTAAATAAGTTTTGAAACTAAAATAAAGAAAACAAGACGATAAATCGGATAGAGTTAGGGCTACACTTTCCGTCTTGCTGACAGGTTTCAGCACACAGCAGAAAACAGTGCGATGCTCACTGTAGGAGAAAAAGCGGCCTCAGTGATTACCACACAGCAAGTCCAAACACTTCAAGTTTATTCTGTTGTGATCCAACATATCCTTAGTTTTGTACTCTTGTAGCCTAAAAATCTGGGTATCTTTTTCCCTCCCTCGAACCCTTCCCTTTATTCAATTAAAAAAAAAACGCATCGCAGTGGCTGTTACTAGAATGCTCCATTTTTCTTGATCAAAGTATAAAAACATCAAAATTCATTTGATATTAATTCTGGCAAAAAAAGATCTATTTAAGAAATAAGCATTCAAGAGCATGATCTTTTTATTGTAGAGTTTTATAAAACCGAAACATATTTGAAAGAATTTCCCTGTAAGAAGCTCACCATATGTTAATGAAGAATTTTTATGCAAGTATTACATATTAAAATAACTTGCACAGTATTGTTATTAATATAATTATTTAAAAAGAATTGTGACAGAAGCTAAGGCCAGTAACCTGAGCATCATAGAAAGAATTGTGACCAAAGCTAAGGCCAGTAAACTGAGCGTCATAAAAAGAAGTGTTACTAAAGCTAAGGCCAGAAACATGAGTATCTTAGAAAGAATTGTGACT
>JAWDGP010008031.1:0-40000 GCA_033675545.1 Elysia crispata | reverse complement strand
AATACATTAAGGCAAAACGCGCCAAGAGTCGCACTAACCAGTGTGCTTCCTTACATGACAATGACCCTTTAACATGCTATAACGTTATAAATGGATACGGATTTTTCCAAAATTCGATATTAACGTTATTTCTTTCGCAAATTATTTTCCTAAACTAATTGGCTCTGGGATAAGTTTGCAATATTACGCTGATATTTGAAATTTGTCACCCCCCCCTCTCTCTCTCTCTCTCTCTCTCTCTCTCTCTCTCTCTCTCTCTCGCGCTCTCTCTCTCTCTCTCTCTCTCTCTCTCTCTCTCTCTCTCTCTCCTCTCTCCTCTCTCTCTCTCTCCTCTCTCTAACCAGTGTGCTTCCTTAAATGACAATGACCCTTTAACATGCTATAACGTTATAAATGGATGCGGATTTTTCCAAAATTCGATATTAACGTTATTTCTTTCGCAAATTATTTTCCTAAACTAATTGGCTCTGGGATAAGTTTGCAATATTACGCTGATATTTGAAATTTGTCACCCCCCCCCCCCATCTCTCTCTCTCTCTCCTCTCTCTCTCCCTCTCCTCTCTCTCCCTCTCCTCACTCTCTCCCTCTCCTCTCTCTCTCCCTCCCCTCTCTCTCTCTCTCCCCTCTCTCTCTCTCTCCCCTCTCTCTCTCTCCCTCTCTCTCTCTCCCCTCTCTCTCTCTCTCCCCTCTCTCTCTCTCCACTCTCTCTCTCCCCTCTCTCCCGACCCTCTCTCTCTCTCTCTCTCTCTCTCTCTCTCTCATCCTCTTTATCGATATATACCCCCTTCCCCCTCCACTCTTACTTCTCTTTTATCATGACAGACATCATAATTTCAATTTCCGATAGTGTAAAATTAAAAAAAAAAATTTCGAGAAAGGCGCTCTCGTACTGCATTTTCAATATGTCAATTAGGTTCGCTTGTAACTCTCCTTTCTTCTTGATTTGAGGAAACCAAAAGATTCGAAACAGTAATTATCAGAACAAAACATTAGGCAGACACCAGTAAATCCATAAAGCAACAATCTATATAGATTAGTGTATGGGTTATTGTTTATTCAAATATCAATATTTATTTATCACCATAAATTAAACAGATACAAACATTATATCTGAAAAAATCTCACAAACTATTATTGTGCTACCTTTGCAGCACTGCAAAAGCTTTATTCTATTCCTCCAGCAGTCTATCACATCAGTTAACACATAATAAATGCACAGAAAAAGGTGGAGATACAGAATCAGTGTTTTACTGGAAACTATCGAAACTTTTTATTTCGCATTCAGAATGATCGTATTGGACCTCCGTTTAAAATATAGGTTACAAAAATGATGAGAAACAACATAAAATTAAAAATTAAAACTAATTAAAGAGAATAAACAGCAGGTTTCGGGTTCAAGTGTATAGAGCGCTCTGAGATAACACCATTAAATTAGTATCGACATACTAAAAACAAAATCTTTCAAAGCAAATAGATCTTGCAACAATTGTCCTCTTTGCCCGGTACTCAATTGTTAACTAATCCAGTGTGAGACTGAAATCATCCTGAAAATCTTTGTAATAATGAAATCACCTCGGTTCTTACCACCATCACACAAAATAGCGCTGGCTAGGTGAGACTCTGTACCATGGAGTGGAAATTCAAACAAGACCAACGGCAAAAAGCTGTAACGAAAATAATCGTCAAAACTTCCATGTGCACATCCTTCTACTCGTCAATGAAGCCGCTGTTGGTATGGAGCCTGGCATTCAATTATTTATTAAGCCTCCGTCGGGCCAAACAATGTTGAAAATCGACCAACGACCACTGTAGGAGAATGAAAGGTCATGTGAGTGAAAGTAAGAGCTATATCATTCGACCAGTCTTGCCAAGTTACTTTCAAATAAGACTTTTTAGTAAATTAGG
The DNA here is from genome assembly GCA_033675545.1 of Elysia crispata. Taxonomy (NCBI): domain Eukaryota; kingdom Metazoa; phylum Mollusca; class Gastropoda; family Plakobranchidae; genus Elysia; species Elysia crispata. The sequence continues at coordinate 38,095 of JAWDGP010008031.1, read as the reverse complement.
TTGTGTTTCCCTAGGACAAAAACTTTCCACCAAGACCGGGATTGAACTAAGTTGCTAGGATCGGGATCCCACCACCAGAATCAATACAAAATTGGCAACTTTGTGAGATCAGAGCTCTAACGTCTGACCTGCCCAGCGCATAATCAGAAAAACTAAAAAAAAAAGATACAAAGTGAAATTCAAATTAGGAAAGTTGGATTTATAACTCAGTGGTAAAACGGCAGAAGAATTTACTCAGAAAATTTAATCTAAATTGATGCGAAGATGTTTATGCCGATATGTAAGCGACGCTTACGTTACATGCGCATTCTAGAACAATCGAACGCATGAGATGGACTAAGTGGGCTTAGAGGGACGAGAATGTTTCAAGTAAAACCAACGGGTTTTGTGTGTACTGATCTCGACTGTTTAGGTTGAGAATATGACTGTGAGGACTCTTTAGACCACTATATATGTCGTGGTGGGAATGAAGCTCATAATGTTTTCTTCAACAGAACTGTTAATGTTCAATTTCTTTGACACTGATATGACTTAAACTACTTTAAATCAATTGGCATATATCTGGCACCATACATTCACTTTTTTTTATCATGTTACAAGAAAACAAGCATTACAGCTCATCTCTCTCTTCAATTTCTTTTAAGCCTTCTCCCCATTTATGCGAAATGCCTTTACTTTGCGTTGCTCTTTCCCACAAAATTAAATTTACAACGATATAAATTGAATAGAGTTTTGTTTTTCTTCTTTGTTATAACCTGTTCACAACACGGTGATCTCAGACAGTCCTGCCTGTCAAACCTTCGGAGAGGGAGAAACTGAGAAGATAAGGTCCTAAAAACTGCCTTACCGACAATGAGGGGCTCTGGCCGGCAATATAGACTCTGGGTAGGGAGAACCTGATAAGATAAGGTCCTAAAAACTGCCTTACCGACAGTGAGGGGCTCTGGCCGGCAATATAGACTCTGGGTAGGGAGAACCTGAGAAGATAAGGTCCTAAAAACTGCCTTACCGACAGTGAGGGGCTCTGGCCGGCAATATAGACTCTGGGTAGGGAGAACCTGATAAGATAAGGTCCTAAAAACTGCCTTACCGACAGTGAGGGGCTCTGGCCGGCAATATAGACTCTGGGTAGGGAGAACCTGAGAAGATAAGGTCCTAAAAACTGCCTTACCGACAATGAGGGGCTCTGGCCGGCAATATAGACTCTGGGTAGGGAGAACCTGATAAGATAAGGTCCTAAAAACTGCCTTACCGACAGTGAGGGGCTCTGGCCGGCAATATAGACTCTGGGTAGGGAGAACCTGAGAAGATAAGGTCCTAAAAACTGCCTTACCGACAGTGAGGGGCTCTGGCCGGCAATATAGACTCTGGGTAGGGAGAACCTGATAAGATAAGGTCCTAAAAACTGCCTTACCGACAGTGAGGGGCTCTGGCCGGCAATATAGACTCTGGGTAAGGAGAACTTGAGAAGATAAGGTCCTAAAAACTGCCTTATCGACAATGAGGGGCTCTGGCCGGAAATATAGACTCTGGGTAGGGAGAAACTGAGAAGATAAGGTCCTAAAAACTGCCTTACCGACAATGAGGGACTCTGGCCGGCAATATAGACTCTGGGTAGGGAGAACCTGAGAAGATAAGGTCCTAAAAACTGCCTTACCGACAATGAGGGGCTCTGGCCGGCAATATAGACTCTGGGTAAGGAGAACTTGAGAAGATAAGGTCCTAAAAACTGCCTTACCGACAGTGAAGGGCTCTGGCCGGCAATATAGACTCTGGGTAAGGAGAACTTGAGAAGATAAGGTCCTAAAAACTGCCTTATCGACAATGAGGGGCTCTGGCCGGAAATATAGACTCTGGGTAGGGAGAAACTGAGAAGATAAGGTCCTAAAAACTGCCTTACCGACAATGAGGGACTCTGGCCGGTAATATAGACTCTGGGTAGGGAGAACCTGAGAAGATAAGGTCCTAAAAACTGCCTTACCAATAGTGAGGGACTCTGGCCGGCAATATAGACTCTGGGTAGGGAGAACCTGAGAAGATAAGGTCCTAAAAACTGCCTTACCAATAGTGAGGGACTCTGGCCGGCAATATAGACTCTGGGTAGGGAGAAACTGAGAAGGTATGGTCCTAAAAACTGCCTTACCAATAGTGAGGGACTCTGGCCAGCAATATAGACTCTGGTAGGGAGAACCTGAGAAGATAAGGTCCTAAAAACTTCCCTAACGACAGTGAGGGGCTCTAGCCGGCCATGTAAACTCTGGGTAGGGAGAAAAGTCATCAGAAAACATTATTGATTCCACATACATCGCACATGAGATGGCAACCTAATTTTACATACAATAGGCGCAGTGGAAATAATTTGAAATTAGAGAATGAATCGTTAAAGCATAGAACTAACTTAAAATATAAGGATACAAACATCATATTGAAATCAAGGTAATGTAGAACAATTTGAAAAGAATAAAAAGTTGCTGTGCATATAGAAAGTTTAAAAGATGAAAATGTATTTACCAAGACTTATGGAAGGTTTAGTTCTTTCCCCAGGAGATACACTATTCCTGCTCTAGCTGTGTTGAGTTACACGAACAATGTTACAGCAAGATGGCGTCTGTCCGTACTATTCCTGCTCTAGCTGTGTTGAGTTACACGAACAATGTTACAGCAAGATGGTCTGTCCGTACTATTCCTGCTCTAGCTGTGTTGAGTTACACGAACAATGTTACATCAAGGTGGTCTGTCCGTCAAGCCAGAGGAAGGGGTGGTTAGATGGAATCCGTTGGTCCAGCCGAGGGTCAAACCTGAACCTTAATTGTCAGTCCAACGCCTTACTGATTGAGCTTTCCGGCTCACATAGACTAGCCAGGATTCTGGGGGAATAGTCAGAGTTTCTAATTTCAAAATGATTGGATAGAACAGGTACATGATTGTGGTTTGAAAGTCGCAATTAAATTAGCTTGCACCTAAAGAGTGAAATATTCAGAAATCTAAATTTTGGTAATTTCAAATTCTCTGTAGACACTTTTTCTTCTGTTTATTAAAATTTTGCGAGAGAATTAGAAAACTAGTAAATCAATGCACTTTAATGCTGTTCAAAATATCCTGCCGTGTCAAGATGACGTCGGGCTGATTAGGACCAAGTTCTAGATATTTGCTAAGTTTCAAGGCAATATTGTGTAACATTTATTTTCATCTTTTGCAGCTGATCTCAATTAAAATCATTTATGATTCAATTCTCTAAGCAAGGTTAAGACACTTTTTTTTCTCATAAGTTTGACTAAAGAAAGTAAAGTTTATGTCAGAGTTCCACATATTTTGTTGTAAAGAAAAAATGAAAGTAAAATTATATTTATTTAATCGGCACGTATTCAGTTATGTCCCAAAAACCCTTTTATGGGTGCAATAGCTTTACAGGTTTATATAAAAAATTACTTTAAAATCAGAAATAAATTAAGAATAATAACCCATTTCAATTCTGTATCTTTGATAATGACACTTGAAACAGGTAAAATTTAGCAGCCACATTCCTACCATGCTATCGCTCAATGCAAGTCCAGACAGGTGTGTCCCAACTTTGAACGAAATTACTTCTGAAAAAATTCTGCTGATGTTAAGCTTCTTCGAAACTCCTGAATTAAGCAGAGAGTTCTATTCCATCTTACTTTGCTCATCCTGCTATGGCGTGCTCAAGTTGCCTTACAAAATGAGACCCCTCTCTAACCCCAGAATATAAGGTGGTATCTTCCGCTCACATGTTCACTGGCCATTTTCAACACCAAAAGTATATTTCAATAATGAGACAAATTGGCAAAAAGAAAAAAAAAAAAGCATCTTTTGGAACTGCAAAGCAAACGCCATGTCTGACAAGCATGATCAAAGGAAATGTACACATTGAACGTAAAGTCTTAATTCAATTATATTCAATATAGTTTTCCGGCCTATATATTTAACGTTTTTAGAAATATTCCAGCATTTTTAAGCAAAAATCATAATTACAATATGAACGAAAATAGAACAGATTTACAAAGAAGTTGTTGAAGAAAAAGAATTGCATTATAGTATTATAAACAACAAACGCCTTTAACTGTAATAAATGAACTTACTGTGAAGATGGCAAGAATCGGCAAACTTATTACAAAAGTATTCAGCCTTGGGGGTATAATTAATTAAAATATGACAAAAAAGGTACAACTGAGATTTTGAATTTACCACAAGTTCACAGCGTCAAGCATTTCAAAATAATGACCACAGAGCAGAATGACTGAGACAGAAGCTGCTAACTGAATCTTGAAAGAATTTTTTTTGACATCTTCGCCAGTCACCGTCAAGGTACTTTTCGTTCAAAAAACATTTCTCGAACTCCTCTTTTCTGTGTTAATGTTTTTTTTTTCTTTATCGGTCTGTATTAGCTTTAGATATCCTAAACCTTTTGCTCGAAAATAAAGTTAAGAGATGTCGACAGAGAGTCAGAGAGAGAGAGAGAGAGAGAGAGAAAGAGAGAGAGAGAGAGAGAGAGAGAGAGAGAGAGAGAGAGAGAGAGAGAGAGAGAGAGAGAGAGAGGAATGGAAGGAAGGTGGGAATGAGGGAGGGAGGGAGAGCGGAAGAGGGAGAAAGGGAGAGAGAGAGAGAGAGAGAGAGAGAGAGAGAGAGAGAGAGAGAGAGAGAGAGAGAGAGAGAGAGAGAGAGAGAGTTAGGGAGGGAGAGCGGGAGAGAGGGAAAAAGGGAGAGACAGCAGAGAGAGAGGAGAAAGGGAGAGACAGCAGAGAGAGAGGAAGGAAAGGCGATATGGCGGAAGAGCGGGAAGAAGAGAGAAAGGGAGAGATAGAGATGAGAGAGAGTGAAAGAGAGAGAGGATGGGGCGGAGGGGCAATTTTGAGTTTTTACCTCTGGCAGCCCCTCTGCTATATGAATATTGTAGTGTCATGGTTGTTTGGTTTGTGATCTGTCGTCTCACATCGTCTAAAGCCTACTGGTACGGGATTAGTTGTTAGATCCTTTGTGCACTATTTGGGAAAATAGATAAACTTAACTTGAAAATAAAGCGAAGTTAAGTGGTACTCAATGAAATACTTTCTAACCTTGATTTGAAGTTATTGTTGTAACATTATAACTGAATTACAGACAGTTTCTTTTCTTTTAACTCATGTTAAACTTGTGCAAATTTGCGATTTAAATTGATGCTGGCTTTGGAACTATTACGATAATTATATCGACTTTGACTATTAGAATAGGATTTAAAACATCACAAAAACTAGGACAGCAGCAAAACTGAAAAAACAAACAAACATTCATACCATGAAATCAACGTTTTCATTAAACCAATTACTTTTTGTTTGAAATGTTTAGCTTTCTAATTCAATTTTTTTCACTTTGAATTTTATAAAACTATTTTACATTGATTCAACGGTTCTCTCTATATCTGCGCTCTCTCCAGAGGTGTGCTTGTGAATTGCCTCTCTGCAATATATGGTTCTTACTGGTGATCCAAGATTAGTTTGCTGGCTTCCCTGGTGTCTATGACAGGATCAACGGCAAGGTCAGGGGCAAAGTCCATTGCAGTGGGGAAGGAGGGACATCCATATATGCACGGTCTCACCATTTCTCACGGAATTACATAATTCATATTCCAAAAATTTTACAGCTAAAAATATTTTTCCTAATGCAAATATTGATGGCAACTTAACTTTTTTTATAATGCTTTTGATACGATCATTAACATTTGCGATAGTTTTCTCGAAAAGAATACTGAAGTTGTGAAGAACTTTTTTTTTTTATTTTGTAAATTCAGCCATACATTAAGCAAGTGATCTTTATTATTTGGATATCTAACATTTGCGTCTGTCCAGGGACAGCTTCAGCGGGTAACTGTAGAACTTGAGCTCCAGGCATCTCGTGCGTTCTTAAGGATGAAGCAATTAATTAGTTATATCCGAAGCATATTAAAAGTATTTGCAGCATAAGAAAAAAGGGATTGATAGATAGATAGATACACAAATAGAGAAAGAGAGAGAGAGAGAGAGAGAGAGAGAGAGAGAGAGAGAGAGAGAGAGAGAGAGAGAGAGAGAGAGAGAGAGAGAAAGAGATATAAATAGAGAATGAAGAAAGAGTGACAATCGATGTAAACTTAATCTTGATTGGACAACATTCTGTGCTATACTATTTGAATTGCCATGGCCACTCTTCGGTCATCATTCTGTGCTATACTATTTGAATTGCCATGGCCACTCTTCGGTCATCATTCTGTGCCATACTATTTGAATTGCCATGGCCACTCTTCGGACATCATTCTGTGCCATACTATTTGAATTGCCATGGCCACTCTTCGGACATCATTCTGTGCCATACTATTTGAATTGCCATGGCCACTCTTCGGACATCATTCTGTCCTATACTATTTGAATTGCCATGGCCACTCTTCGGACATCATTCTGTGCCATACTATTTGAATTGTCATGGCCACTCTTCGGTCATCATTCTGTGCCATACTATTTGAATTGCCATGGCCACTCTTCGGACATCATTCTGTCCTATACTATTTGAATTGCCATGGCCACTCTTCGGACATCATTCTGTGCCATACTATTTGAATTGCCATGGCCACTCTTCGGTCATCATTCTGTGCCATACTATTTGAATTGCCATGGCCACTCTTCGGACATCATTCTGTACTATACTATTTGAATTGCCATGGCCACTCTTCGGACATCATTCTGTACTATACTATTTGAATTGCCATGGCCACTCTTCGGACATCATTCTGTGCCATACTATTTGAATTGCCATGGCCACTCTTCGGACATCATTCTGTGCCATACTATTTGAATTGCCATGGCCACTCTTCGGACATCATTCTGTACTATACTATACGAAGCGTTAAAAGGGGAAAAGAAAAAAAACGGAAAAGAGAGAGAGAGAGAGAGAGAGAGAGAGAGAGAGAGAGAGAGAGAGAGAGAGAGAGAGAGAGAAGGATATGAAGAGGGAAATAGAAAGAGAGAGAAGGTTGGACGAGATAGAAATTTAATTAAAAGAAACTAAAGTAATGCAATCATCAAACCTTTACTCTTTGATGTGTCAAATTTCAAATATAATAAAAACAACTCTTTGATGTGTCAAATTTCAAATATAATAAAAACAGACAGCACAATCTTATTACGCAATTCATAACCTACTCTTTTTCTGTTTCTCATACATCACAATTACTTTTTGCCGATAAAGACCTAATTCCTACCTTTCTATGTACCCATGAGTGGAAGAGTTAAGTTGATTTAAACCCCATTCAGGTACACTTCAACTCACAACAATCCAGGAACTGCTGTTTGGCTTATCACCTCTGCCTTCAAGTTATTACAAAAAGGATATGATATTAAGTTCAGTTAATGACAATGTTACGGTAATTTTCTCCTCATTGTAACGGTATCTGTTCATATTATTATGTCATGACCATAATAAGCCATCCTTTTGCTCGTATCTCCAGCACCACCAGTAGAATCATCCTCTATCACAGACCGGGGCACACCTGTCACAAGTGAGACAACTCGCATTGCCCGGGAGCTTTCTTAGAGCCAGTTGGTTTTGTAATCCTCATGTGAAGCGAAAAACATGATGGATTTTGTTTAATTATTTGTTTTGATAACATGATGGTTTCTATGATAGTAGACTGTTAGGAAGTCGTTATTGGTTCTGCAAATTTTACGATTGATTCTATATTATCTTTAAATATAAAAAGAGAACTGGGTATGTAGCCCGCACTAATACTATCGCATAAACCATTCTGGGTCCTGATAGGCAATTTATTTAGAACAGAAAAATCATGTCAGAATATCATATCTGCTGGGTGAGTTGCCTAAAATCTTGAGTGTCGGTAAAGCATCTCCTTTTCCTCTAAAGAAGAAAAAAAATGTATAAAATGCATCAAGTGACTTCTATAATAATTATTCCAAGGAATATACACTATTGACTATCTATGCATAGAGAAATGTAGAGCTCAGACCTCTTTCACCTTTAACTTAGAATAAAGCAAAGGTCAGAGGTTTAAAAAAGAGTAAAACCATGAGGGAAGCAATCGAAAGATCTCTGCAGATCCCAGTATGGATTATTTAATAGAGCATGTGCAATTACTAACCTTCAAAATTATTCATTATGCGGATATAAAGTAAACCCAATCATTCCGTAAATCAAAGAATGAAATGAGAACATAATTATGGTAGCCAGTGTTACACTGCCATCATTCTAGAGTTGCCTCTACAGGCTATGCAACGTTCATAAAAATCAAACCAATCGCCACGGAAAGTTTTATTGGTACATGTTAGAGTCCTTACATAGCCTCTGACCTCAAGAGAAAGAACGGGAAAACATGCTGCTAGACCAGAGTCAAAGACAGGTGAAATAGACGAGAGAGGGAGAGAGGGAGAGAGAAATAGAGAGAGAGAGAGAGAGAGAGAGAGAGAGAGAGAGAGAGAGAGAGAGAGAGAGAGAGAGAGACAGACAGACAGACAGACAGACAGACAGAGAGACAGAGACAGAGACAGAGACAGAGACAGAGACAGAGACAGAGACAGAGACAGAGACAGAGACAGACAGACAGACAGACAGACAGACAGACAAAACTAGAGCGGGAGAAAAAGTTAGACAAGAAAAGCTATAGCGAGAGTGAAGAAGACAAAGAAGTTCATTTTTCAAACTAAAGCTGTATCAGTATTTGTGGGTGAGGTTCGGTCAAATAAAACCTGCAGGTTAGTATCAAGAATTAATCTGAACAGATTGAAGGCAGGTCGAAGACAGCATAAGTTGGACATAAATTTAGCTTTTGAAGGTTTTTTGATAATGATAGAATTATTTCATCCACAGTTTGACAATTTCCGCTCTTTTAATGTTTAAATCTTTTTCATAAACTTAAGTGATTTGAAGACAAGAAGATAAGCTATGCCAGAGAAGAAAATGAGAAAGCATATCTTTGAAAGAAAGGCATTATGAATATAATAAGTTTAAAAATTTACAATAACTAGGCCTTTTTTTCTGGACTATGCCTTTGCATGAATTCCAACTTGTAGACAGTATGTAATTGTTATCAAATTTATATCACCGTCTCTCTACAAGACTTAATAGAGTATTTTTTTTTCCTTTCTGCATGAACTGAGATCAATTGTAAATAAATTTTTTTCGCGTAAGCTAACCGGTACTTGTTAAGCCTTCAATTTAACTTTGACCAAGATTTATTCCAATATTTTTTTCTGTTGCTCCACTGATTCATTGAATAGACACCGGTACGTGTGAAATGTTCAGCGCTGAACTCATGACCTTGACCTTGACCAAGACTTATGAGATATACATTTTTTTTGAAAGAAGTCAGGTGATGTAGGTGTTAAAAATGCACTGCTATAAACTTGACTGAAAGCTCAATTCTGACAACTCATAATTTCGGAGCTGTCCAGCTATTGCATGTGTCACAAATTCAGCAGTTAGGTGACATAATCGAAACTTTGAACCATGTGTAGCCAGGTTAAACTCTGCTTCTCCCAGTTTTGGAATTCCAGTTTTATTTTTGGACTCTGCTATACCTAATTTCCGTCTGTTTTGAGAGGATCTATCACTGTATATTACCGATTCAAAGTCCTTGTTTTCTTGTCAGATGAACCATGTTTTGTTTCATATAAAACCAGCTTAACCCACATGAAGAGCTTCTACCCTTTGCCAGGGCTGTCTGCTCCGGGGTCTCCGTGCCGCGCCGTCAGGGCTCGGGTTCCAGGCCACACCGTGGCGCGCCGTCAGGGCTCGGGTTCCAGGCCACACCGTGCCGCGCCGTCAGGGCTCGGGTTCCAGGCCACACCGTGCCGCGCCGTCAGGGCTCGGGTTCCAGGCCACACCGTGCCGCGCCGTCAGGGCTCGGGTTCCAGGCCACACCGTGCCGCGCCGTCAGGGCTCGGGTTCCAGGCCACACCGTGCCGGGCCGTCAGGGCTCGGGTTCCAGGCCACACCGTGCCGCGCCGTCAGGGCTCGGGTTCCAGGCCACACCGTGCCGGGCCGTCAGGGCTCGGGTTCCAGGCCACACCGTGCCGGGGTGCCGGGCCGTCAGGGCTCGGGTTCCAGGCCACACCGTGGCGCGCCGTCAGGGCTCGGGTTCCAGGCCACACCGTGGCGCGCCGTCAGGGCTCGGGTTCCAGGCCACACCGTGCCGGGCCGTCAGGGCTCGGGTTCCAGGCCACACCGTGCCGGGCCGTCAGGGCTCGGGTTCCAGGCCACACCGTGCCGGGCCGTCAGGGCTCGGGTTCCAGGCCACACCGTGGCGCGCCGTCAGGGCTCGGGTTCCAGGCCACACCGTGACGCGCCGTCAGGGCTCGGGTTCCAGGCCACACCGTGCCGCGCCGTCAGGGCTCGGGTTCCAGGCCACACCGTGGCGAGCCATGCACTGAGTCATGGATTAAAAAAAAACAATCTGACTTTTTCGATTTTACATATTTGTCCCGCAACTCCGGGAAACCTGTAAAGTTGTAGAAACTGAAGGAATCATATAATATTGACAAAGAGCTTAGTGTTTCAGCTACTTGAGAACAAGGAGAATGCCTGACAACATCCACTCTGATAGTGGATTTCACAGAGAGAGTCAGGCAAGCTCGCACCGATTGACCGTATTGTGTGCATGATGAGGGAAGTTGATAAAGCGACACCGAGTTACTCCTAAATAGGTTTGGTTCAAATCTGACCGTATTGTGTGCATGATGAGGGAAGTTGATAAAGCGACACCGAGTTACTCCTAAATAGGTTTGGTTCAAATCTGACCGTATTGTGTGCATGATGAGGGAAGTTGATAAAGCGACACCGAGTTACTCCTAAATAGGTTTGGTTCAAATCTGACCGTATTGTGTGCATGATGAGGGAAGTTGATAAAGCGACACCGAGTTACTCCTAAATAGGTTTGGTTCAAATCTGACCGTATTGTGTGCATGATGAGGAAGTTGATAAAGCGACACCGAGTTACTCCTAAATAGGTTTGGTTCAAATCTGACCGTATTGTGTGCATGATGAGGGAAGTCGATAAAGCGACACCGAGTTACTCCTAAATAGGTTTGGTTCAAATCTGACCGTATTGTGTGCATGATGAGGGAAGTCGATAAAGCGACACCGAGTTACTCCTAAATAGGTTTGGTTCAAATCTGACCGTATTGTGTGCATGATGAGGGAAGTCGATAAAGCGACACCGAGTTACTCCTAAATAGGTTTGGTTCAAATCGCCGAATGAAGGAGAGCGGAAGAAGATGGACGACATCGGAAATAAGACAAAAGGAAGAGAACATCGGGAAGACTGAGGCAGCTGATAACTAAGAGAAGTGCTGCAAGCCATCGGGTGGGAGGGAAGTAAAGAGAGAGACTGGCGACTACGTAAAGAAAAGGAAGTGGAAGGGAAGGTCTAAGAGTCGCCGGACTGGAAAAGGAAATAAAGGAATGGAAGCCATGGAATGTGAGGCAAAAGGAGAGAACAGCGCGAAGCCAATGATTTGGGGGAAAAAATGGAAACAAGTTTGAAAGCTACCGGATAGGAGGGTTTGAAGATCATCGTATAGCAAGGAAAATTAGGAGGGCTGGCTCAGAGCTCCTGAATGAAAGAAAAAAAAAGAAAACGACTAAAAGAGAAGAGGCGAAAGAAGTCACAGGATAGGAAAGAGGAAAAGAAAGCTGAAGGCTACAATGTGGGAGAAAATAAGTTAAGGGCTGGAAAATACAGGAAAGGTAAATAAATTAATGGAAGAGAAGGGTTGAAAGTCACCTGATAGGAGGAACAAGTAGAGAAAGTATGAAGGCCATGGAAAGAAAGATAGGCTGAAAACCATAGTGTGGAAAAACAAAGAGGGCTGCAAACAGCAGGGAGGTTAAAAAAAAAGAGAAAAGAGCTGGAAGCGCTGGAGATAACAGAAAAAGAAAAGTACTGAAAACAATAGAAGAATGGGGAAATGACGAACGACAGGGTTGGAACCGAGGCGGTTGTGATCCTTCACCCGCTGAAGGCAATCAGCCTGTTAGGACCGCAACAAGTGCGTACAAATGCAGTCTCAAAGGCAATGACTAAATGCAATGCCAATTCAACCTTTACCTTGCTGACCCAAAGGCAATGGCTACGTGCAATGCGATTGTAACCTCTGCTTATTGACAGAACCAGAGGCAATGGCTACGTGCAATGCGATTGTAACCTCTGCTTATTGACAGAACCAGAGGCAATGGCTAAGTGCAATGCGATTGTAACCTCTGCTTATTGACAGAACCAGAGGCAATGGCTACGTGCAATGCGATTGTAACCTCTGCTTATTGACAGAACCAGAGGCAATGGCTGAGTGCAATGCCATTGTAACCTCTGCTTATTGACAGAACCAGAGGCAATGGCTGAGTGCAATGCCATTGTAACCTCTGCTTATTGACAGAACCAGAGGCAATGGCTACGTGCAATGCGATTGTAACCTCTGCTTATTGACAGAACCAGAGGCAATGGCTGAGTGCAATGCGATTGTAACCTCTGCTTATTGACAGAACCAGAGGCAATGGCTGAGTGCAATGCCATTGTAACCTCTGCTTATTGACAGAACCAGAGGCAATGGCTGAGTGCAATGCCATTGTAACCTCTGCTTATTGACAGAACCAGAGACAATGGCTGAGTGCAATGCCATTGTAACCTCTGCTTATTGACAGAACCAGAGGCAATGGCTACGTGCAATGCGATTGTAACCTCTGGTTATTGACAGAACCAGAGGCAATGGCTACGTGCAATGCGATTGTAACCTCTGCTTATTGACAGAACCAGAGGCAATGGCTAAGTGCAATGCCATTGTAACCTCTAGAGACTAAAGCTGTCACCGCTAGATCGATTAGGTCAGGGTAAAAAACGCCGCACTTCCGGTTGTCAGCCCGACACTCTATCCTCCGAGCTATCTTGCGTTTCGGATAGGAAGAGAGGTAGAGAGAAGGAATGAAAGCCGTCGAAGAAGAAGGAAGGTAAGGAGCTGGATAAAGAGAATAAGACAGTAGAGTTGAGAGCTAAGAAAAATGGTTCTGGAAGCAAACGAGAAAAGATGAAAATCGAATGATAATAGAACAAATAAATCAAGTTAAAAGCAGCAATGCTTTGCGTGACTGGTTGAGATTGGCACGAAGACAAGAAACACGCAACATAATGAAAAGACGAATGAGATCACTGATAAAGGGGTAAGTCTACAGTAGAGGAATGTTGCAAGAAAGGGGAAGAGAGAAACAAACATTGCTTAATGTCGAGCAGTTTGATAAGTTACTCATCGAACAAAAAAAAACAAAGAGAAATTTGATTTAGACATTAAAGTACTAACCGAACATTTAGCTTAAGAAACCAAGAGACGCAAAGCAATGCCATAGTTAGATTAAATGGCAGATATGGAAGAAAAGAAAAGAAAAACAAAATGTCATCTGCAGACACGCACTCATATTTCCTTTGTTAAGTGAAACATGGCAGTTCAAACTATTGTGATAGAGGCAAGATTTTAACCTCTGACTTTCAATGTACGAATGTTCCCCAGAGCTCTATTCATCGATGCTCTTCTTTCTTCGAGCTCAGTGCTAGGCAACTGACATGCCCAAATTAATCCACAATGACCTGACACAAGGCAGATCATTTTGTTTTTAAATGCGACGGTAACTTTCCCCTCTAATTTTGCAATTTTTTCTTTAAAATTTTTTGTAAAAATGATGTATTGGCTATTTCTTTGCTTTTCGAGTAGCAAGCAAGAGACCTTTCTATCCAACATTGTACCCCAATACAGTCTCTATTGTTTTAATGTTTTTAAACGGAATCTTTTATCACCCATAAATATTGTCAAGGTCGGGACATGTAATAAATCATCTATGCATAACGATCTTATGGATTATATTTTAAACACATAATCTGTTGAACTAGATACTTATTTGAATCCTAATCCGAAGTCATATTACGACTGAACACTGTTTCCTTGTTTGTTTGTTGTGAAGATAGCAGCCAATCATATACGAGCTAAACGGAACTGTATCTATCTCCTATGGTGATGTGACCTACATTAATTGGAATAAGTTTTCTTTGTGTGTAATAAAGAAAGCACTGATTTTAAGTGGACTTGTGACTTTTTTTTACTAACCACGACTACCATCGTGACATGGAGGGGACACCATAAGATAAATCCGGAGACCGTCCCATCGACAGCAGGTACAAGACCCCGCGAAGACCCACATCACACAACCTTCATCCTGACCCTTCCCCGTCAGACCTCTCGACAGCAGCCGCAGCACCCCGTGACGACATCACAACATCGAAGACGACTCCAGCTCCAGCCTTGACCCTGGCCGCATCCTGCCCTGACACCCCTCGAAGACGACTCCAGCTCCAGCCTTGACCCTGGCCGCATCCTGCCCTGACACCCCTCGAAGACGACTCCAGCTCCAGCCTTGACCCTGGCCGTATCCTGTCCTGACACCCCTCGAAGACGACTCCAGCTCCAGCCTTGACCCTGGCCGCATCCTGCCCTGACACCCCTCGAAGACGATTCCAGCTCCAGCCTTGACCCTCGCCGTATCCTGTCCTGACACCCCTCGAGGACGACTCCAGCTCCAGCCTTGACCCTGGACGTATCCTGTCCTGACGCCCCTCGAAGACGACTCCAGTTCCAGCCTTGACCCTGGCCGTATCCTGTCCTGACACCCCTTGAAGACGACTCCAGTCCCCGACAGCGACGACGACCCAACTCCAGCGCAGTGGCAGAGAGGGAAATTCTCCGAGCTTTCGTGCAGTATTCCAGAGTCCTCACCAAGAACACGAATCATTGGGATTATTTTATTATTCTAAATAATGAACTTTTTCTGTTGTGACTGCAGTCCTGAGATTTTATTGATGAACAGTTAAAGACGCACAGCAAGAACAAGCCGGTATTAATTTTATTACTATTAACTAAGTAGAGTTTTAAGAAGTGTCGCCCTAATATAATCTTTGATATATTATAATTCATGAGATAACGGAACAAGCAATAATAGTGTCCAACATTTATCATTTAATGTTTATTTATGATAAAAATATAATTATTGTAAATGGCAAGCCAAAAATAAGTATATAACTCTGAGGAGCGGAGTAAAGAATGTTTACCTTTACAGGTGTGCTAAATAGATTCGAGTGATTTTGTCTCTTCATGGACCGAATGTCATACGCCTGGCCTATGTTTATATCTTTAAACCTATGTGTATGTTATACGGACGGTGGCGTGGTGTGACTAGTTTTGCTTATTGTTTTTAAGGCTTCCCTGCCCCTTGTAATTTTCCCTACCTATGCAAACAGAAGTTTTTTTTTTATTTTTGAATTAGGCCCCATTTTTTGAATTATACTCTCTTGTGTGCATTGTTAGAGTAAGACATTGGGAATCGTGGGTCTTAATTTATTTTGTGAATCGATATTTTAAGGAGCAATTTGCTTCACTAGACAAAGTTCTTTTGTCCATTTTATTATTTTTTTGCGGAGTGTTTTGTTTTGTTTGTTCTGAATGTAACTAAATGGTGAGTGCTTGTATCCCTTCACGTGATCTGTTATTATCTGTCGGGCAGGACTCGGCGCAGAGCACACAATCCGGTTAGTGGATGACACACCCTTCAGAATAAAACAATACCCACTACCCGTACATGCTACTGATTCTATTGACGCTGAAAATAATATGCTTTCGTCAGGCATCATAAGACGATCATCGTCACCATATGCTTCTCCGATCACTATAGTTATGAAAAAAGGATAAAACCATAAGATTATGCATAGACTTTAGGATATTAAACCGCATCACCGTTTTTGACGCAGAATTTATTCCCACTTTGGATGAATTAGTCTCAAAATTAAATGGAGCCCAATATTTCACCAAATGCGACCTTACGAAAGGATACTGGCAAATACCTCTAACTGAGGAGTCAAAGGCGTACACGGCATTTCAAACATCAAAAGGACTTTGAAAATTGGAATTCAACTTCATGCCATTTGGCCTATCCACAGCCGCCTGCACATTTCAAAAAGCCATGATAGACACGCTTGGTGAACTCGACTGCGTAGTCTCATATTTCGATGATGTTATCTTCAGCAACACATATGCAACATATCAAAAAGGTATTAGAAACACTGCGAGCCTCAGGGTTTACAATTAGACCATCAAAAACATGTGTAGGATGCACAAGCATTGACTTTCTCGGGCACATCATCAGTGCAAGTCATATAAAACCCGACCCTGCTAAAACCGAAAAGATAAGGAACCTCAAGGTGCCATCAACGAAAAAGGAGGTTTGCTTGATTCTGGGACTGATGAATTATTACAGACGATTTGTCAAAAACTTTAGTTCCCTCGCTCAACCATTTATATAGCTGACCAAGAAAACTAGTCCAAACAAAATACGATGGACTCACGAATGCCAGATAGGGTTAGACAAACTGAAAGAAGCCCTTACATCAGAACCAATACTCCGTGTGCCCGATTTGTCTAAACCATTTTGTAGTTCAGTCCGACGCCTCAAACAAAGCGTTACGGACCGTGCTCTGGCAGGAACACGAGATATCATTACTCCCTTGCTTCTACGCGTCAAGACGTCTGCTAGACAGAGAGATACATTATGCAATCATAGAGAAAGAAACTCTGGGTATAGTTTTTGCACTCCACAAATTTTCAAAATACCTCTTCATGCGACCCTTTTATATTCAGACTGATCACAAGCCATTATCGTTCCCAAATAAAAAATAAAAGCCATAGCGCTAGACTTACTAGATAGGGACT
Source organism: Elysia crispata (assembly GCA_033675545.1). Classification (NCBI taxonomy): domain Eukaryota; kingdom Metazoa; phylum Mollusca; class Gastropoda; family Plakobranchidae; genus Elysia; species Elysia crispata. Next base: position 21,323 of record JAWDGP010008031.1, on the reverse strand, counting down.
GTCCATTCAATAATTTTCATTTACAGTACAGCACATAAGTGGCGCGAACAACGTCGTGAGCGATGCACTAAGTCGTATTTACTGATGTAACAGCCACAGCAATACTGTTTACCTAGAATATCTGACAATTCATAATTCAGTTATAAGCATGTTACGGACATATACATTATTAAAATAGAACAGCATAAAACCGGGGCACACATGTTCTACAGTACTATGTCACGTACGAAAGATTATAAAGTGATGATGAATGTTTGTCAGCATTACGTGTGACGAAATATATAATTTTATTAAATACAAAAAGACTGCATAAGACTTTGTTAAACATAAAAGATAATGTTCATATTATGCGTATCATTTGTATTCCACATAAGTTTGAAGACAGAGAAGAATGATTATGCTATTTAAACATGACCTATAATTACGATTTATATTAATATCTTCTTGAAACTATAAGATCTGAATTATATTTTATCCATATTGTAGTATAATGCATGTCTATTATCATTAACAAATGAATTCCCACTCTCGTGACAATTAATTTGTTTAAGGGGGGATGGTCGATGTCATGGTCGGCACATGTAATAAATCATCTATACATAACGATCTTATAGATTGTATTTTAATCACATAATGTGTTGAACTAGATACTTTTTTGAATCCTAATCCGGAGTCATATTACGACTGAACACTGTTTCATTGTTTGTTTGTTGTCAAGATAGCAGCCAATCATATACGAGCTAAGCGGAGTGAGAAGGTACTCGTTAGTCCTCATGAACAGTTGAGACGGAAAAACTTGGTCAGTGGACCTATAGCTCTCGAGAAAGACAGTCAGATTTAGAGACAGAGGAGACTGTCACAGTTCTAGCTCTTTGGTAGCTTTGAGCTCTACACTGTTCGGAGCATTTCCCTCCTATGAGAGATAGCATCAATCTCACATGACTTAGAGTGATCTTAGATCTCTCGAAGCTGACCTGACGGGCGGAAAAATGCTCCTGCCTCTAGGCAAGTCGACACCTTTCGGGGTAAAAAATCATACATCAACAAATTTCAATTCAATAAAGAATAGAATTCATTTTATCATTCTTGATGATGTAAGATAGAGAAATTGTAATGAGGGAGCATACCAAATAACCGTCAAAATTACCGTGCGAACAATCAAGTGGTATACACTCAACTTTCGGACTGTGTGAATAAGACTGTGGTGGTACAGGTTCTGGTAGGAGCTTATTCTTGAGGAATTCTTTACCCACACATGTCTCCACCACAGTCTCAAGCCTGGAACCATTGATGATTACAGACAGTGGAAGACTCAGCTGGGATTCTAGAAGGACGAGATAGTTAAAAAAAATAATCCTCGTAAAGGTAAAACAAAAAGCATTTTGTATAGAGGTTATTTTTCAGAAAAACCTTGTCTAGCAGATAGAGAGTGCCCTTCAGTGGTAAAGTGCTGCATATGAAAACTTGTTATCCTCCACATAAAAGATCCACAGACACTGTTCAGTGTATTGGGTTGTACTGCCGCCAGCATGGTTGCGGATCGGTCGAGGCCAGAATAATTTCATCATTTTGGAAGCGAACATTTTCATTGATATCTTTTATAAAACCGCATGGCTCTTTTGACATTAGCATGAGTGAGAACGTGGAGGTGAGATCAGGTGAGATCAGGTGAGTAGCATACAACTCTCAGGCCGGACTGTACGATATAAGGATCATCAGAAACACTTTAGCGTGATGTTCCATTGATTCAGTGAGATGGACCAGTGAGAGACCATGAACATAATGTTTCTGACCTAGGGTCTGAGATAAAAAGAAGAACATGTGAAAAACAGTCTTTAAGATAAACGAGACAGTCTGTAAATGATGGGTCTTGAAATCCAGTATTTATGATGAATGAGAGTGTGAAACAGAGTAAGAGCCAAGTGTTTCCGATGAATGAGTGATTTTTAAAACAAAAAAGTTGATGCCGAGTGTTGAAGATGAAAGATACTGAACCATAGGAATTGGAACCTAGAGAATGAGAAACTTGAAAAGATTGGAGAATGAACTCAGTGTTGAAAATTAACTAACCTGAGAGTTCCGAAATATAGGAAGTAAAACCCACTGTTGCGGATGAATAAGAGATTCAAACATGGGAAATTCAAAACAGTGTTTAGAATGAACTAAGCTGAGAGTTCCGAAATATAGGAAGTAAAACCCACTGTTGTGGATGAATAAAAGAGTTAAAACATGGGAGATTCAACCCAGTGTTGAGGATTCAAAAGTGAGAGCTGGAAGATGGGAATTAGAACACAGTGTTCACGATGAGTTAAAGCATAGGATTGGAACCACCTGTAGAGTCTCTGAAACATGGGGCTTGGAACCACCTGTAGAGTCTCTGAAACATGGGGCTTGGAACCTAGCTTTAAGGATGAATATGCGAGTTGTAAAATTGGAGCTAGAACCCACTGTTGGGGATTCAGCTGAAATATGATAGAGTCAATCAAATTCGGGGATGAATAAGTGAGTTAAAACATGGGAGTTGGAACCCACTCTTTGGGTTAAATATCAGAGTTTGTTTGAACATAAAAATTATAACCCATCGTTGAAGATGCATAAAAAGTTGAAACATAGGAAATGAAACCCACAGTGATTGAAGAGGATGAATATGTTAGTTTTCATTCAATAATATGAGTTATAATCCAGTGTTGAGGATGAATAAGTGAGTCAAAAAATTGGAATGGAAGCCTTTGTTCAAGGTGAATTTATAAGCCAGTTGACACATAAGAGTTGGAACCCAGTATTGTGGATGAATAAGTCAGTTGACACATACGAGTTGGAACCCACGGTTGAGGATGAATAAGTCAGTTGATACATACAAGTTGGAACCCATTGTTGAGGATGAATATAAGTCATTTCTCAAACATGAGGGTTGGAACCCAGTGTGAAGGATGAATAAGTCAGTTGACACATACGAGTTGGAACCCACGGTTGAGGATTAATAAGTCAGTTCTCAAAAATGGGGGTTGGAACCCAGTGTTGAGGATGAATAAGTCAGTCCTCAAACATGAAGGTTGGAACCCAGTGTTGAGGATGAATAAGTCAAGTTCTCAAACATGAAGGTTGGAACCCAGTGTTGAGGATGAATAAGTCAGTTCTCAAAAATGGGGGTTGGAACCCAGTGTTGAGGATGAATAAGTCATTTCTCAAACATGGGGATTGGATCCCAGTGTTGAGGATGAATAAGTCAGTTCTCAAACATGGGGGTTGGAACCCAGTGTTGAGGACGAATAAGTCAGTTGGCACATACGAGTTGGAACTCAGTGTTGAGGATGAATAAGTCAGTTCACACATACGAGTTGGAACCCACGGTTGAGGACGAATAAGTTAGTTCTCAAAAATGGGGGTTGGAACCCAGTGTTGAGGATGAATAAGTCAGTTCTCAAACATGAAGGTTGGAACCCAGTGTTGAGGTTGAATAAGTCAGTTCTCAAACATGGGAGTTGGAACCCAGTGTTGAGGATGAATAAGTCAGTTCTCAAACATGAAGGTTGGAACCCAGTGTTGAGGATGAATAAGTCAGTTGACACATACGAGTTGGAACCCACGGTTGAGGATGAATAAGTCAGTTAACACATACAAGTTGGAACCCACGATTGAGGATGAATAAGTCAGTTCTCAAACATGTGGGTTGGAACCCAGTGTTGAGGATGAATAAGTCAGTTCACACATACTAGTTGGAACCCAGTGTTGAGGATGAATAAGTCAGTTCACACATACGAGTTGGAACCCACGGTTGAGGACGAATAAGTTAGTTCTCAAAAATGGGGGTTGGAACCCAGTGTTGAGGATGAATAAGTCAGTTCTCAAACATGAAGGTTGGAACCCAGTGTTGAGGATGAATAAGTCAGTTGACACATACGAGTTGGAACCCACGGTTGAGGATGAATAAGTCAGTTAACACATACAAGTTGGAACCCACGATTGAGGATGAATAAGTCAGTTCTCAAACATGTGGGTTGGAACCCAGTGTTGAGGATGAATAAGTCAGTTCACACATACTAGTTGGAACCCAGTGTTGAGGATGAATAAGTCAGTTCTCAAACATGGGGGTTGGAACCCAGTGTTGAGGACGAATAAGTCAGTTCTCAAACGTGAAGGTTGGAACCCAGTGTTGAGGATGAATAAGTCAGTTCTCAAAAATGGGGATTGGAACCCAGTGTTGAGGATGAAGAAGTCATTTCTCAAACATGGGGGTTGGATCCCAGTGTTGAGGATGAATAAGTCAGTTCACACATACGAGTTCGAACCCACGGTTGAGGATGAATAAGTCAGTCCTCAAACATGCGGGTTGGAACCCAGTGTTGATGATGAATAAGTCAGTTGACACATACGAGTTGGAACCCACGGTTGAGGATGAATCAGTCAGTCCTCAAAAATGGGGGTTGGAACCCAGTGTTGAGGATGAATAAGTCAGTTCTCAAACATGGGGGTTGGAACCCAGTGTTGAGGACGAATAAGTCAATTGACACATACGAGTTGGAACCCACGGTTGAGGATGAATAAGTCAGTTGACACATACGAGTTGGAACCCACGGTTGAGGATGAATAAGTCAGTCCTCAAAAATAGGGGTTGGAACCCAGTGTTGAGGATGAATAAGTCAGTTCTCAAACATGAAGGTTGGAACCCAGTGTTGAGGAGGAATAAGTCAGTTCTCGAACATGGGGGTTGGAACCCAGTGTTGAGGATGAATAAGTCAGTTCTCAAACATGAAGATTGGAACCCAGTGTTGAGGATGAATAAGTCAGTTGACACATACGAGTTGGAACCCAGTGTTTTGGATGAATAAGTCAGTTCTCAAACATGGGGGTTGGAACCCAGTGTTGAGGACGAATAAGTCAGTTGACACATACTAGTTGGAGCCCAGTGTTGAGGATGAATAAGTCAGTTCTCAAACATGGGGGTTGGAACCCAGTGTTGAGGATGAATAAGTCAGTTCTCAAACATTGGGGTTAGAACCCAGTGTTGAGGATGAATAATTCAATTCTCAAACATGGGAGTTGGAACCCAGTGTTGAGGATGAAGAAGTCAGTTGACACATACGAGTTGGAACCCAGTGTTGAGGATGAATAAGTCAGTTCTCAAACATTGGGGTTAGATCTCAGTGTTGAGGATGAATAAGTCAGTTCTCAAACATGGGGGTTGGAACTCAGTGTTGAGGATGAATAAGTCAGTTGACACATACGAGTTGGAACCCAGTGTTGAGGATGAATAAGTCAGTTCTCAAACATTGGGGTTAGAACCCACGGTTGAGGATGAATAAGCGAGTTCTCAAACATTGGGGTTAGAACCCAGTGTTGAGGATGAATAAGTCAGTTCTCAAACATTGGGGTTAGAACCCAGTGTTGAGGATGAATAAATCAGTTCTGAAACATGCGGGTTGGAACCCAGTGTTGAGGATTTAATAAGTCAGTTCTTAAACATGGGGGTTAGAACCCACGGTTGAGGATGAATAAGTGAGTTCTCAAACATTGGGGTTAGAACCCAGTGTTGACGATGAATAATCAGTTCTCAAACATTGGGGTTGGAACCCAGTGTTTAGGATGAATAAGTCAGTTCTCAAACATGGGAGTTGGAACCCAGTGTTGAGCATGAATAAGTCAGTTCTCAAACATGGGGGTTGGAACTCAGTGTTGAGGATGAATAAGAGAGTAGAAATATGGGATAAGGTTGTATGAATGCATAGTTGGAGTGGGACCACATTGTTTGTGATGGATCAGCAAGATGGTTTAAAAATTAGGAGTTGGAGCTCAATAATTTTCACGAATGAGCTAGACAGTCTGTTATGAGAGTTATATTGAAAGTCTCATTTAACTCTAGCGGTCTTGAGGCATATTTATTTAAATCCCACAGAGCTTTCTTTGCACAGGTGTTGTTTTACTCACAGTTCAGATTTTATTTCAAGCTTTTGGCATTTGGAGGTAAGCAGTGATCCAAGATTATATCGAAATTTGATCCTCGTCATAGATGATGGCCCTTTCAACATTTTTGCCTCGGGGGCAATTTTTTAAAACTGTCAATGAGAAAGTATTATACCGGAGAGCACCGACTTGCGATTCACAAAGATTATTTTTACTTTCATCTTATTCTGTTTTGGTAGTTTCTGCCCCTGGAAGTCAAGCTAATAGAAAACAAAGAAGGCACACATGAATTTTAACTCCAATTGGTGTACACAACAGATTTTAGTCAATATGCTCTTTTGAGTTTATTCCAGCTCATTAAGAGTCATGCCACCTAGTTAGATCATGAGCTCTGTTCAGCAACCAGCATTTAAAGTGTCATCAAAGTAATGTCTTGACGTGGAGTATTTTTCCATGTGAATTTCGATGTAATCAACCTTTGGTTTCTTTTTAGCAAATCTCTGAGTATTGTATGATTAACGTTGATGTTCATAAATATCTACTGTTGAAATTGGTCGTAGAAATTTTTTTGAGTTATTAGCAAAACCAAGCAATTCGTGGTTTTTAAATGTGTCATAGCATAGCGTAATTATTAAACTAAATCTAGGTTACAAATGCTTTACAAAAAGGTCAAATGTATAAAATCAAGCTAGAAAATAATTTTCACCCACCCACCCTCACACACGTATTTCACGTAATTTCCATCGCAAAGTTAAATGTCAAAGCCTTAAACCTTCGAACCCTGAAGGATAAAACGCTGAGTTAGAAAATATGCAATCTTATTATAATGATAAATATAGTTTATAAATCATAAATATAGAATTTAGTTCGAAGTTAGGACAATGATAAGGAAAAGGAGAAGAAGAAAGTTCAGCGGTCGATTACAGATGTGGTAAAAAAAAGAGTTTTAATACCAGTAGTTACAATCTTAACGCACCAGGCGGAAATGTATTAGTAAAACAAACGAGTGTTCAAAAATTTAGACGGCTATATTTGCACACAAGGAAAGAAAGGAAGCAGGATCCACCCAAGACGCGAGTACACAACCGATAGCGTGAGAGAGGAGGATAAGAAATGACAGTTCAACGGAAAAAATGCAGACTTTAAAAAAGTAAAGTTATCGGTCATTAAAGTATTTGATAGGATATTTGTAGGTGACGGATTAGGAAATGTCTAAGTGAGGTACTTCAAATAGATCAGTTTGGTGACGCGCATCAAGCTTCCTAACTCAACACTTGCGCTATGTCTTTCACAAAATGAACATGTCATCATGTAAACAGTTGCTCAATATTGATATGATATGATATATGATATTTTTTCAGTATTGTTAGGCCTTTAGGCCTTTTGCTGATCTTTTTATTTACAGTCTTTTGTAGAACTATTTTGAGTGTTGGTAATCTCCCCTGTGTAAATTAATCTAAATACAGTAATACATGTGTTCTTTCCAGTGACAATCTAGTCCATTTTTAAAACTGTTCAATGATGGAGCATTCACAACATGAAATTGGCAGCCCATTCCAGATGTCTGTAACTCTATTTGAGAAAAAATGCTGTCTTAGTCCAGTGTTTACATTTTCTCAATTTGTACAAATGTCCTCTATTTCTTGTATCATCTTCCTTGAAAAGAGGCGAACTGACATCATACATTTCATGGGTAAACTTGTAAACTTCTATCATATCTCCTCTTTTTCTCCTGTACTGCATGCTAGGAAGACGTAGACCTTCTAATCTCTTTTCGTATGCCAATTCAGCCAAGCCTGGAATCAACTTGGAAGCTCTCCACAACACACTTTCTATAAGATTTTTGTTTTTCTGGAATCTTGGCGACCATGCTACATTATTAAACTCCAGATGAGGTCTAACCAGTGCAGTGAATAACAATCTTAGGCTCTCCTTATCTAAAAATTGGTATTATGATCTAATCAGCCCCAATATTTTGTTTGCCTTAGCCACTTGTGCCTCAACATGCCTGCTGAATTTGAGTTCATTATCCACCATTACCCCCAGGTCCTTTTCACATTGTGAAGTTTCCAGCTTTGCTCTATCCTGTGAATAGTGAAGTCTCATAGTATAGTCTTGCTTTGGGTTATTCCTGCCAATGTGTATGACCTTGCACTTATCTGCATTAAAGCGAAGCTGCCACTTGTCTGCCCAGTCGACCAGTTTATCTATATCTGCCTGCATAGTCTGTCTTTCCGATTCTGTCTGGACTGTGGATGAGACTTTGGTGTCATCAGCATACATTGTGCACCATGATTCTAGGATTTCCGGCAGGTCGTTGATAAAAATCACAAACAGTACTGGTCCAAGTACACTTCCTTGTGGGACGCCACTTGTAACATTCGACCAATCTGAATACATTCCCTTCACCGATACCCTTTGCTGTCTTCCAATGAGGAAATCCCTAATCCAGTTCAGGACCTTGCTTTTAATACCATATGACTCAATTTTGGCTATCAGTCTCTGGTGTGGGACAGAGTCAAAGGCTTTTGCAAAATCTAGGTATACTGCATCTACAGGTCTTCCCGTATCCAGTGCTGTAGTCCATTTTTCCAGAGTATGCAGCAAATTTGTCGCACACGATCTTTTTGGGACAAATCCATGTTGGCAGGATGAGAGAAGCTTGTTTTGTTCTGTATGTTCCATGATTTTATCCCTTATAATTGATTCCATCACCTTGCACAGTACACTTGTTAAGCTGACTGGCCGATAATTACTTGGTTTTGATCTATTGCCTTTTTTGAAAAGTGGGGTGACATTAGCCTCTTTCCAAGTATCCGGAAGTTTGCTTTCCTCTCTAGACTTTGTGAAAATCATTGCCAGAGGTTCTGCTAATTCTTCTGCAAGCTCTTTTAGAACACGTGAGTGCATTCCGTCTGGTCCAGGAGACTTTGAGGGATCTAACTGTTTCAATTTTTTTTATTACTATATCCTTTATAAAGACAATGTCACCAAGCTCAGTTTTCACGTGTCTGTCTTCGCACTCAGGCATATCTTTGATATTTTCCTCGGTAAATACACTACAAAAAAAAAAATTGTTCAGAATGTTAGCTTTTTCTTTATTGTTTGTGATTGTTTTCCCTTCCTCGTCCAATAGATCAGCTACTCCTTTTGTTTTCATTTTACTGTTGGCATAGATCTATGCATAAAAGGCCTTTGGATTGTGCTGCGCTGCTCTTGCTATTGCTTTCTCATAGTTTTTCACTGCTTTTCTGCAAACAGCCCTTGCTCTATTTCGTGCCTTAGCGTATTCTCTGTAATCTCTCCCATCCTTTGTCTTTGAATACTTTGCAAATGTCACTTTCTTTTCCTTGAGTGCTTGACGTACTTCCTCGTTCATCCACGATGGGGGTCGCTTTGTTTGTTTTCCTTTCCCTTTTCCTTTATTCTTGGGGATACATTTATTTGCAGCAGCATTATATGTCTCTAAAAACTTGTTCCATCCATCAGTCAAATTCATGTCTTTTATTATCTCACACAAATTGTTTCCCTTGATGACCTCCTTCAGCTTATTATAGTCTCCTTTTGAATAATTGAATCTGGCTTCACCATTACCTTCCTCAATCTCTGCAGAAGCTCTGAAGTCAAAACTTAAAACTTGGTGATGACTCTTTCCCAGAGGTGCACTGTGTACAACATTCTTGACCATACCTTCTTCATTTGTCAAAATCAGGTCTATAAGGGTTGGTGTCTGCTCTGCTCTGTAATGAGTGGGACTTTTAACATGTTGATAGAGAAAATTACCTCGAACTACAGACTCAAGAAAAATTGTTGCTTTATGATTATCATTTTGAAGTGATGTTTCATTCTCCCAGTCAATTTCAGGGTGATTAAAGTCTCCTGTAAGTAGTATATGAGTTCTCCCTTGTATTGCATTCTTTATCAACTTATACAGCTGATCATTCATATCCTCTTTGTTACTTGGCGATCTGTATATGCATCCTATCAGCAACTCTCCCTTTTCCAATTGAAGCTTCACCCACACTGTATCTTTCACAGTCTCATATGCACTAAAGTTTATCTCTTGTGCTTTAAGGCCTTTTTTAACATAAATAACTACTCCTCTTCTGGCATCAGTTTCTTCGATTAAAAAAAAAACAATCATATCCATCCACTTCCAACTCCACATTTTGCACAGAATAATTAAAATGCTTTGGCAAAATTTCTGTCAAACAAATAATATCCGGCTGTTCAGTAGTGACAAACATTTGAAACTCTAATCGTTTATTTAAGAAACAATCCATGTTAGTATAAACACAATGTAAACCAACTTCAGTAACTGAGGAAATGCGATTAATTCTGTTAAAACTATGTACATTTTTCTTGGCATGAGGCTTTAAATTTTGTCCTTGTGCACCCCTTCCTCTACTCGTGCTATGTTCACCACCTTGTTCCTTCTTATCGCCCATATCTCGTTTCCTCCCCTTGCTTCTGTTTCCTCTCTTTTCTGATTTCTCAGTATCACAAGGTTTCTCATCTCCTGTCTTACCACTAATACTAGCCACAAGCAAGGGAAAAGTCAACAGCTAAATCACAATTGTGTTGAAAACAAAATCTACTCTGCCTCTTTACAAATAAAAGAAAAAAGGAAGTAAATTTTAAGGATGCTTAAATATATTACAAAGTCCGATTTAAACTAGCATCATATTCATTGAAAAAGTTTTTAAAATTCTACTTAGCTTCTTATAGGCTGCTGACCAGTAATTAGGTTGAGCAAATCTCTCTAGGCCGCCCTGAACATCATTTACAGGATGGGCGGAATCATTCGAAGCACTGGCTACTTCACATCTCCAGCTGGCTTTGGTAGAGGATGGAACCTATTGCAGTGATGAAATAAAACATAAGGATTAAATTGCTTGAGTGCACCCACTAATGTAATAACGGTAAGGTGTGTTCCATGACTTCCAAGTAGGTCTTATTTGTAATAACGGTAAGGTGTGTTCCATGACTTCCAAGTAGGTCTTATTTGTAATAACGGTAAGGTGTGTTCCATGACTTCCAAGTAGGTCTTATTTGTAATAACGGTAAGGTGTGTTCCATGACTTCCAAGTAGGTCTTATTTGTAATAACGGTAAGGTGTGTTCCATGACTTCCAAGTAGGTCTTAGTTGTAATAACGGTAAGGTGTGTTCCATGACTTCCAAGTAGGTCTTAGTTGACTTTAAGCTTCTCAAAGGAACCAGACATGAGTTCCTTTTAGGTACGGACTAATTTACACACCAAGAGAGGGCTTCGTTTGATCGGGACCATAGAAAAAGATTGGGCTTGGTTTTTGATTGGGGTTACACAAAGAAGAAACATTTTAAGTTTAAATCATTTTATAACACTAAGTTCCAAGTAGGAAATACACTATACGGCTGCTGCTGTTTCTTCTATGTAAAAAACCGTCCGTACCTAAAAGTTGCTCTTTCCTGGTAAACTTTGAATGGCGGTGCTGGCGTCAGTAAAAGGAGTAGAAACACACGTTGCATCATTATTATCATCCCCGATCTAATCAGTCGCAGAAGTAATTGCAGTGGTAGTTGTTATAGCAGCAGCAGTATTAGTAGTAGGAGTAGTAGAAATAGTAGCAGCAGTACCATCACCAGTAGTATTTATAGCAGTGGTAGTTGAAGTAATAGTAGCAACAGCAGCAGCAACAACAAAAATAATAGTAGTAGTAGTAGTAGTAGTAGTAGTAGTAGTAGTAGTAGTAGTAGTAGTAGTAGTGGTAGTAGTAGTGGTAGTAGTAGTGGTAGTAGTAGTAGTAGTAGTAGTAGTAGTAGTAGTAGTAGTAGTAGTAGTAGTAGTAGTAGTAGTAGTAGTAGTATAGTAGTAGTGGTAGTGGTGGTAGTGGTGGTAGTAGCAGCAGCAGCAGCAGCAGCAATAGCGGTAGTAGTAGTAGAAGTATAGTAGAAGCAGCAGCAGCGGTTAATTTGCAGATATCGGCCCAACTCACGTCCGGCTTCACAATTGAATGCTTCTCGCTTGACGAAATCAAAAGTAATTTTATGAGATTTTAGAGCAACACAAAAATGCTTTTATCTTGAAAAGTATTTACTGTATTTGCCATGAATATAACATTCATATTCGTGTCCAGCATATCAAATTCATTAAGAAAAATACAATGCAATTTTAAAGCTTACAGTGAGTTGGGCCGATAACGGCAATACAATCGCAGTAGCAGAAGCAGTGGCGAAAAATAAGCAAAGAGACGGATGGTGATCATGACGGTCAGTAAAAATCAGACGAAAATGAGACGGATGATGATGGTGATGATGATGAGGAGGAGGATATTATAGTCGTATTAACTATTGTAACAACATTGAATTACCTACCACGCCATATCTCGGCCTGGTATCTCCCCTGTTGAAGGAGACGGTTCATCCGCTTCGTCTCGGCTACAAAAACAAAATGAATCATTGGGATTAAAAACTGCAGTCGCCTTTGTTTACTACGTCTGTGAGGAGTCGTTCAGTAGCATGAACACAAAGGCATGTGAACAGAAAGATCAAACTCTACACAGTATCAGCAAGGCAGTTGACCACAGAGAGAGAAACCACTGTTCTACTCACAAAACTTGGACGATCATGAATTTCTCGAACATTTACTGGGCAGCTCAGTGGCGATCTGTTCCCGTGTGCTTTGTTTATTTGTGCACGGCTGTGTAGAAAACTCATTCTTTAAACTAGATCTTATCAGTCTCTCTCTCTCTCTCTCTCTCTCTCTCTCTCTCTCTCTCTCTCTCTCTCTCTCTCTCTCTCTCTCTCTCTCTCTATCTCTATCTCTATCTCTCTATCTCTCTCTCTATCTATCTCTATCTCTCTCTCTCTATCTCTATCTCTCTCTCCCTATATTTATAAATTATTGTTTTTAATTAAGCCCAATTAGAAAACTAATTGCTAGTACAGATCTTGAAAAACTTGTCAAAGCGTTAAAGGGTAGCTTGAATCCAACATGTAAAATCCGTGCAGAAAGGAAGAGTGTGTCACAAAATGGAGGTTCGAGGGTTCTCATGCGCTGTACCACTCCACCCCAACCCAGTTTCCCTGTCTGTCTATCTCACCCTGTATCGACACCAGGTTAAAAATTGAATTATAATAAAGTACCAATACCTTAAGAATAAACTGAAACCAGCTATGTTACTAAAATAATACAAGAAGTAAATTGTGCACAGTACTAAGTTTCTACTACTATGTTTTAAGACTAGAGTCTTAAAAAAATTCTCTCCAGCTCTCATTTTCATTTTAACAAAAATTTAAAAAAACGCTGACGTTATGACGTTTCAATATTACTACAGTGCATAAAAGTGCTTCAAAATAATCGTTCAGCACCTGCTTCTTTACCGACTCCTATCTGGGCCTGAGATAGAAGCGACCGTTGTTGGTGGACAGAATCGCGTCATAATTGACCCGCCCTAGAGCGTCTCGGCACAGGTCAAGGCCGGCCATCTTCTCCCTGTTGTGATGAGTGTTTCAGCTCGCTGGACCCGCCGCGCTCCAGGACGGCTGTGTCGTGCCTGGTGGCCCAGTAGCTAGCCAGACAGGAGTGATTTCAGTGTTACCTATCGATTCCCAGAACCAGTGAATGCCACAATGGCATCGTTGACCGGTAACTCTGTCAGGTTTTCTTATGAATAGTTTACTTCCCTCTCCGTATAGTCATTAAGAGTAAAACACTAGCGCATACCACACGTCACAGCGAATCAATAGAGGGTGCCAGGGTGGGGGCGCTGGGGTCGATGCGAAACGAATAAGGATAAAACAATCCATCGCTTCGGCTTTTTGGGGGTTTTGTTTCTTCTTGGGACAGGGAAAGGGGGGGGGGGGGAGAGGTATAGGTAATCAAAATGAAAATTCCTTTTCATCAGTTATCACTTGAAGAGATGTGAGAAACCTTTGTGGCTGAACCAGGGGAGTTAACCCGCTAAAAGGTCAAGCAACGACATTCCGGGGAATCCAACCTTCCACTCTGTTTATTATTTTTGTGTGGACTTAGAAGACTTTTCTCGTATAAAGTTCAATTATTAGAGTATTAATATTTGAGATTATCTCTGGGGATACAGGCTTTTCTCTCTCTATCTGCATGTCTGCCTCTCTCTCTCTCTCTCTCTCTCTCTCTCTCTCTCTCTGTTTGTTCTCTCTCTCTCTTCTCTTTCCATCTCTCTCTACCCCTGTGCATGTGTGGCTCTCTATCTATATCTGTGTGTCTATGTCTGTCTTTTGCCTTACAGCAGAATTCACTGTTCAATGTAATTTATTCTATATTAGAATCATTATTATAACAGAGCATCACACTTCATCCCTCAGATCCAGGATCCATTTGGAAAGGAGACATTGCTGGGGATTTCATCTCATGTTTTATCGTTGATTGTCTCGGATCATGTCATGAAGCATCTCTTATCGATTTGATCTCAGGAAGTGAAACAAAAAAAAGTATGAATTTTTCTTCTTCTTCTTGTTTTGTTAATAGTTAATGAGAACTGATCATTCCATTATCTCATGTTACTCGAATTTTTAAGATCGTCTCTCTTTAAAATGTTCAGTGCTCTAGACGGACATACATAAATACAAATGGGTAATTACAGTAAAAGAAACTAGTTGCTCACATTATCGAACAAGCTTTCTTTGATGAGGATTTCGTGAGATAAGCTGGTTGTTGTACTGATCTATCATCTGCTCACAAAAATGATTCCATTTTATTTAACATGGGAGGCAACTCGGCAAACTATATCATCCAAGAAACAGACTACACAAATTTCGCAGTTGTTTTCTCTTACGAGTTGCCTGGCTTCAACCTTAATAAGTTTTCAATAGGACTTGTGTATCACAGTGTTTTAGTGATTACAATTTTCGTTGGATAAGTCTTAATTTTTAATTGATAAATGGCTCGGAGAAAATTAAATTTTCCACTCAAGCATCTTATATATTATTTACTCTGATAGCATTCATCTGATGAAATCTCCGCCTATGCGTCTCATGAGCTCTTTTTCCCAAAGAAGATACAAACTAAGAATACTAATGTGGCCAAATCAGAGTGTGCAAAGTAAATCACGAAAATAATAAAACACGTTATTAAAAGTAGTCGATCAAGAGGAACTGACCTATTTTAAAATGAGCATTCTGGTAATCGGAGCCAGGTGTCTAGCTTAAACTGAGCATCACCCGACTGGGAGGATGGCCAGATGGGTGGGGAGTGGGGGGGCGGGGGGCTGTGTTTATACCTGCGTCACATATAAGGTAATGAGCATGGTTTGATATGTAGTCTTTAAAACTTCATAGTATTAAAGTCGTTTTTTAATAATGGCGGTTAAAAAATTAATGAATTTGGTAAATTCCTGGTTTACTGCAAGCCAGCTGTACTAAGCTCAGACTGTGACAGCTCAACACAGAAACAGAATGATGCTGGTGGAGACCCCACCTGGTGACGGAGGACGGATGATAATGTTTAATCTTCGCTAGATGCTGTTTATTTCGACCAACATTAATCGCCTTGCTCGAAAGAAGACAAGAAAAAAAGTCCCATTTTAATGTAGACAATTATACACACACACACAGACACGTGACTAGCCTCACAAGAAGTCGAGTCACGTGTAATATAACAGACGTTCGGTTCAACTGTGACCAGCATGTAGAACACACACACACACACACACACGTGACTAGCCTCACAAGAAGTCGAGTCACGTGTAATATAACAGACGTTCGGTTCAACTGTGACCAGCATGTAGAACACACACACACACACACGTGACTAGCCTCACAAGAAGTCGAGTCACGTGTAATATAACAGACGTTCGGTTCAACTGTGACCAGCATGTAGAACACACACACACACACACACACGTGACTAGCCTCACAAGAAGTCGAGTCACGTGTAATATAACAGACGTTCGGTTCAACTGTGACCAGCATGTAGAACACACACACACACACACGTGACTAGCCTCACAAGAAGTCGAGTCACGTGTAATATAACAGACGTTCGGTTCAACTGTGACCAGCATGTAGAACACACACACACACACACACACACACACGTGACTAGTCTCACAAGAAGTCGAGTCACGTGTAATATAACAGACGTTCGGTTCAACTGTGACCAGCATGTAGAACACACACACACACACACACACACGTGACTAGTCTCACAAGAAGTCGAGTCACGTGTAATATAACAGACGTTCGGTTCAACTGTGACCAGCATGTAGAACACACACACACACACACACGTGACTAGCCTCACAAGAAGTCGAGTCACGTGTAATATAACAGACGTTCGGTTCAACTGTGACCAGCATATAGAACACACACACAAACACACACACACATGACTAGCCTCACAAGAAGTCGAGTCACGTGTAATATAACAGACGTTCGGTTCAACTGTGACCAGCATGTAGAACACACACACACACACACACACACGTGACTAGCCTCACAAGAAGTCGAGTCACGTGTAATATAACAGACGTTCGGTTCAACTGTGACCAGCATGTAGAACACACACACACACACACACACACACACACGTGACTAGTCTCACAAGAAGTCGAGTCACGTGTAATATAACAGACGTTCGGTTCAACTGTGACCAGCATGTAGAACACACACACACACACACACACACAATGCTAACCGGATCCAGAGCCCAGGTTATGAGCTAGGACTAGATCTGAAATAATGAGGATTCAAATCTCTTTTACGTCAACAGCTTAGGAAATATTTACTGTGTCGTACACTAGCCTTCCCCTCCTGTGATCAACATATGTATTTAATGAAAGCTAGTAATATTTTTGTGCTTAACCTACCGACCAAGGGGAAAAGTACTAGGGGAGGAACTAATAAAAATAATAGTTGTCTCACTTTATGCCCACCTCTTGAAGCTGGTTCTCAAATCTGGTTTACATGAAGTTAGAATGGGGTATCCATCAGTAATTGAGTTGCTCATATTAAAAAAGAATCAAGACATTTGAATTATGAACCTTCTATCATCAGGAAATTCCTTCCATTGTTTCCCACTTGAGCGTTATACTAATGGCTTGATAATTTTTTTATCTTTGTAAACTGCTTTTATTTTGTCTTATTGGATTAAAAGATTCACACTACCCTTTCAACACAGAACGATCTTAGTATGTAAACAAGTTCTATAAAGCTGCAGCATTGTGATGCAGGAGAGAGCTATAACTTAAGATGTCAAACCGTGTCTCACAGGCTAGAAACTACGTCAGTGAGTCCCCACTGACCAGAGGTGGTGGCTTTTACTCCGCTGTCACAGACAATGTTTTATGTTTTAATCTGGATCTCCCTCGGTGACTGGACAGATCCTGAAAACCTAGGTAACGTTAGTTCAAAATCTGTAACTATGGACGTTTTCGAAGGTCACGTTCTCTGCAGAGATACGTTATAAAACATGTCAGTCTATATATACCATGACTGTCTGGAGAACTTAGGAGACTCAAGACTGACCAGGTGGTGTGTTAGAGTAGTTAAATCACAACAACGGCAAGTTGACGACTCAGCTCGTAAGGTAATTTACCTGTTACTGCGCATGTCACCTGACGTCTTGGCCAGTATAAAAAACAACAACAACAACAACAACAACCGTGAGCCTGGTCGGTCACGTCGGCGTGAAAACCACCGGAAGTGAGCTACGGGTCACGCAGTTAAGGTGGGATTGACGTCATACCATAACAATATCCGTAACATCACGTGACAAGGACGAGCAGAGAGAAACATATAAAACCTGTAAGTTATGGCTGGGTCTGCATTGGTTCAATTATCTCAAAAAAAACAAAAAACAACTATAGGCAAGAAATTTTCAAAGAAACTCTTAAATTCTTTTCGTCATTTTAGAAATTAAAAAGATAGTCTTTTAAACCCGATAACTCCTACAACAATGACGACTATCACCTCGGTTATCTCCCTTGCCCTTGCGACGCTTGCCTGTGTGGCCGTTGCCAGGGCTGGGTTTGTCTTCCAGTTCGGCCAGTGTCCAAGCGTGACTGGGCAGGCTACTCTTGACCACCTCCAGGTAAGTTGATGTGTGAGTCTGCTGAGCGAGCCTTGACCGGTATCTCACTGCTATTTTGATTGCTGTGACTTTTCAGATTCGTATATTTAATAAGCTGGATTTGTATCGACTTTTTTTTTCAATCTATTGAATATTGAGCTGTTTTTTTCTTTCTTTTCTTTTTCTTTTGAAGAAAAAGTCTTTTCGAATAATGAAATAATGGAAATCTTAAACTATTCCTGCATCTCTGAGGAGATAGCTTTTAAACTCTTGTCAATGGATTAATAAAGGCCTGTAAAAACGCTTTCTTCGAATTTTTAGTTTTCTAATCTGAGTTTAAAAAAATGAACCTATCTGGTTTGCTTCTCCACTTTGACTTAATCTGTCGTGGGCGATCGTATTTGAGAGAAATGATAGGCCATCACATCTCATAAAATACAAAAACATCAACCTGACATGAAAGTTTTTGCTATTGTTCTCATGGCTTAAATGCCATAAATATGTTTTGGCTAGAAAGAACTTACTTGGCTTTCCTTTACGATTTTCATTTGATAATAATAGTCGAAGGAAACACACAACAAAAATACGATCGGATTCACCGCCTTCAGTGAGCACTTCATACAGCTATTGGTTTTGTAAAAACAACAACAACAAGATTCTGTTTTATAATGTGAACTTTAAACAAGAGGCCCATTGTGCTGTCACCAACTCTGTTCTTACAACCTTGTTATAACCCACCCTCTGTATCTCTTTGTCTCTATGTCTGTGTTTGTGTCCAGTACCTGGGAGTGTGGTACGAGTACCAGAGATTCCCTGCCATCTTCGAGGCCGGCCTGGACTGTACCACAGCCACATATGGCGAGGATGGGGATGACATCAGTGTCACCAACGCCGGAACTCGGAGAGCTGACTTGTGAGTTAAACTTCAAACAGACACTTAGTGAAAAAAAGGGAGAGAGAGAGAGAGAGAGAGAGAGAGAGAGAGAGAGAGAGAGAGAGAGAGAGAGAGAGAGAGAGAAAAAGGGGGGGAAGAGAGAGAGAGAGAGAGAGAGAGAGAGAGAGAGAGAGAGAGAGAGAGAGAGAGAGAGAGAGAGAGAGAGAGAGTTATGTTTATTGATCTCAATGTTTTCTCATACTAATATTATCATCTAATCCTCCGTCCACACTATATTAAAGGTATAAGCTGAAAAATCATGTGACAGATTGTTTGACGGCTATTTCCAACTGCCACACAACTAATCTTAACCACGGTTTCCTGTGTGTGTGTGTGTGTGTCTCAGTTTCGGCAGGAAGATCGTCCTCAGACAGAAGTCGGTGACAGGCCTGGCTACTGTACCTGACCCAACCAGACCCGCTGAGTTGATGGTCTCCTTCGGACCAGGTGAGGGGCGTGTTTACACTCTCTCTATCTTTATCTCTCTCTATCTGTATCTCTCTCTGTCTCTATCTGTATCTCTCTCTGTACGTCTCTATGTCTGTATCTCTATCTTTAGTTATCTCTGTATATCTGTCTATCTCTGTATCTTTCTACACATCTCTCTATCTATCGTTGTATATCTCTCTTTATCTCTGTATATCTCTCTTTCCCTCTCTTTCTGGTTCGCTCTCTCCCTTAACTCATTCGCTTACTATTTCTTTCTCTTTCTCTATCTATCTATCCTTCATTCTAATACTCTCTCATACTGACTCTATCTTCTCTCTGTTTAATCTTTTCATCATCTTTCTGGTTTATAGTAAACTCACTCTGGTCCTCCAAACAATATTACCCGCCTGTGTGAGCGACGGTCACTCGCACACCAAAGCTCTCTATTAAGTTGAGCAAAACACGATCATGGTTTCTACATAATTATGTTAACTTCCCAACTAGACAAAATACAGCCTACGTATTAACTGCGACAGAGTCGCTTTTTCCTACCTTATTGTCTCAACCAGGGTAATCATAATGAATATTTAAAAATTAAGACAAGAAGAAACAATATTTGTTTTCTCTCTAAATAGGCAAAACATAAAACACTTTCAAATTCTCTGTAAATAAAACAGAGAGAATATTTGAAATTTCAATTTAAAACCCAGGAAAATTCTTATCAACGAGAAAAAAAAGGCACACTCTGTCAATCAGAAACGGGAAAGAAAAGTTATCTTGCTTGAAACTGGTTTCCTTCTTTATGTAAAGGGTAGGAGGTAAACCATGTTCTGTGAATTCTTAACAGCTTTTAGAGGTGTCTAACACAAAAACTTTAAAGTATATGAAGTGTTAGGCTTGGTGTATTTAATTCCCGCGTGTCTTGTAAATAAGACATAGTCCCGAACAGTTAAGTTACGGGCCTACTTAGTTTCGCAACATCCTTTTAATTTTTTAACTATATTTCAGCTAGCATGGGCATGGGAAATAACTCCTCCAACTACATAATCCAGGCCACAGACTACACCAACTCTGCAGTTGTCTTCTCTTGCTCTCAGCTGTCTGGCTTCAACATCCGTAAGTTTGTCTCTAGTTCGCTTGGTGTGAATTCTGTACCACTAGATCTAGAGCACAATCGTGTTTAGATCAGTGACAAAATATCTGTTTCCACAATAAATTATCCTCTGATATGATCGACTCTGCTTACCAAGTTTTCTGTCATAGAAATATTCTCACTCATCGAGCGGAGAGACGAAAACAACCTCCAATTCTATTTTTAAACGTTTCCGCCCGTTGGAAGAAGCCACCATGGCGAAACCAAAGAAGATGAGGAAGGCAAGAGCGTTAGTTTGTACGTTTTATAGTCCACAACTGTAAACATGATCATATTATGATTAGAAACATCCTTTAACCAATGCTGGCATTCTCTGTAAGGGTCATCAAATTCTGTCTGAACAAAATCTTTTATCTCCAGTATTTTATCTTTTAAATTCAATTAAAAAAAATAAAAGCATCACACATTTGTTGTCTGTTTAAGATGAAACGAGAAGAAAAATCAATTTAAGAGCGGATTCTTTATAATCCACTGACTGCAATATTTAACTGATAACACATCCTTACATCTAGCCGTCCGTCCTTCTCCTCCTCGCTCCATGTCCAGAGTTTGCCTGGATACTGACTCGAGCCCCTGGGGTGGTCCCGCCCAATCTGGCAACTCTAGAAAACAACCTGGCAGCCGCTGGAGTGGACGTCAGCAAGTTCAAGGTCATTGATCAGACAGACTGTCCTGGTCGTTTGGTTGTTTGAGTTACGGAAATAGTTTAACCACTTCCGGACTGTCCCATCCTTGTGACATCAACAACCTCAAACACTTCCACATGTCCCAAACTTTATCCACTGAAAATGTAATTATTATCTCCTCTATATTATTATGTAAACTGAGATGATAAGGCCAGTGTATTTTATTTTTTCCGTTCTCATTTTTCCTACCC
>JAWDGP010008029.1:0-22673 GCA_033675545.1 Elysia crispata | reverse complement strand
TACGTATTGCTAAGGGTTTATAAACCTATCAATCTCATCTAGGTGTAGAATTCACTGTTATAAATACCCATATATGCAAGTCTCTATTTAACTCTACTTAAACTTTTTTTTATCTCAATCCAGTTTCTGAGATTGGTATTATCTACGAGAATTTTTCACTGTGACTCTTTTCAGCTATTAAAATTCATTATATCGACCATGAGCGCTAATAACTGTACCGAATGGTATCTGAACTTGATCATAATGCAGTAAAACTCGCGAAGATAACTTGTGTACATGTAATTTTATATCGTCATCTTTATCTATCTCTCTCTCTCTATCTATCTATCTATCTATCAGCAAATACGTAACTGAACGAAGTACACACAATTTTTATATATATATATATATATATATATATATATATATATATATATTCGTGTGTATGTGTGTGTAACTCCATCAGCCGTAAAGGAGGTTTTTTGGTATTTTAACTTTGATACTTTCTGTCTGGAAGAACTGTATGATAATTGTCAGCGAATAGAAATGGGTAATTTATTCTTTCTTTATCTATAAAAAACGGTATACTGTGTTAAAAACGGACTTGTATCCACAAACATAAGTAACCTCTCTCCTCCGATTCTCATACACCTCTAGCACTTCACGAGTATACAAAAAACCTGATCACTTTGACCAATTTCGTGGAGTGTCAAGCCTAAAGCCTTAATTTGCACGGTTTACTCCCTATTTTTATATTTTGCAGTAGTTGAAAACTGTTTGGCAAGTAAATTGCAGTCGCACCAGAGCGTGATGCAGTGAAAATTGAGACGTTTGTATTTTAGCCTGTTGTTCTGGTGAGGGTGGGCTGAAAAAAGCCCGTCAAAAAAACTTTAACTCGTTCTATATTGTAAACCGAATAAGTTCAGTCTATGTTCCATCAAGGCTACTCTGCAGCGAGTTTGGTTATTCGTCATAAGGCTGATATCTTTTGGTGGGTGATAATATTTTGGTACATATAAACGTAATATAACCATCATCATCATCATCATCGTCATCATCATCATCATCATCATCAAAAACAATCAAAATAATCCTCATCATCATCATCATCATCATCATCATCATCATCATCATCATCATCGCCATCATCATTATAATTATCATCTTCATTGTCATCGGCACTACTGTCATCTTGAGAATCAACACTGTCTTCTGTATCACTTTATTTACAGGTTCTCGCACTATAATAGATCCTGTTAACTCTTGTATTACCCAGTATACTACATCAATCACATAATAGTGAATGTCTAAATCTCATTATGTATACAATAAAATATTTTTCTTTAATCAAAAGAGAAAAAAAGAAAAGCAAAAAAAAAAATTAAATGAGGTAGATCTGTATTTAAAAATAAAAAAACAGTTGCACCAATGTGTGACAGTTTTTAGTTCTGTAAGAAAATAGAACTTTATTTTTGGCTATGAATATTCATGTATTCTTATTTAACAGCAACTTATATAAACTTTTTAAACAGAAAAAAAAAAGAGTTCAAAACCCAATGCCTTTCGTCTCTCCTTTTTGCTTGCTCTGAGCTCTGGGTCTGTTATCATAAGTTAAAAGAGGGAGAAAGTTTTCATGGTTTATACTTTTAGCAAAGATGCAAGGCACCCCGAGTAACTGACATGGTGCGTTTAGAAGAATAATCATTACGTTTCAAATAAGCTTGTTATTATAAGCACTGTAGCAATCAAAACAATATCACCTGATAAACACCTCCTTGTACCTGAGAGAAAATGTATATTACTATAGAATCAGAAGAGCAGGCGCCCTCTCGCACTAGAGGCCTAAAGTGATTCAGTGTCAGAACAATATGTATTTGAAGAATAAGATAAACAATTTGGCAAACTTCGATCATGTTCAACTCTTCATTCGCAGCAGTACGTGTGTGCTATTGGTAAGTTTCAACACCAATGATATGTCAAAAGATCTTTTCGGAGATTAAATTTGAAAAACAAAGCTTTGGCTTTTGCTGAATCTTGCAACATTTTTATTCTTGAGAGAGGAGAATGTGATAATAAAATGCGCTATATTAACAGAAACTTGTTTTTGTCGTGCATCCTAGGCGTTGCTTATTATGCGATCTGATTCATTTCTTTTTATTACTCTTTTTCGTTTCCTTTATTAGTCGTGATTTAAAAGTCCGATAAACTTAAAATTCCGAAGTTTGTATAACCAACAGGAAATGCTGCACTTGAAACAATGTTTATATCATATGAAATACCACGAGTCGGCAAATAAATCATAACATGAATTGGGCATACTTCTTAAACTCATTTAATTCAAAAAATGGTGTATTTTTTATTAGGCTCAATTTCCTTATTCACACATTTGTCAGATTAGATTTTCTTTTTTTATTATTCACTTAGCACTAATATTGTTATGCTCAATATTTTATTTCACATTCCCTACAGAAACAATGGCCTCCGTTTCAGAAGCACTTTACTCGTCATCGTAATGTTTTTTCTTGGGTATGTGTCTAAATTCTGTAAGATGTGATAACCAAGAAGAACCAGTGAAATTTTCTGCTGTTTCTCAGACTCTACGATCGTTCAACCAACATGAAACATCGAAATCCCTCTTTAGCTCTAATGATCTTCAAGATCTCAGAACTGCTAAGCACCAAAGACTAAATGAATCCTTCAGAGAACCTTTGGTCTTGTCTAACCACCGCAAGCCATCAGGGGAATCCTCTGCTAATCTAAGGATATCAAACAACTTAAAACGCCAAAGCCACCTTTTCGTTATTTGGAGTTTTCCAACCAATATAAACAGACAGCATCCTCTAGCGACAATCTGGTTTATGCAAGTCAATGCAAACATCCGCTCTCGCCCACTAAATCTCTTGATTTTTCGAACCGTCATTATGGTGCATCGACGTCATCCGGTGATTTTTCAACTTCTGAGAATAGCCATGTACTACCTAAACTTCTGGAAAGATTACCAATTCGTCCAAATCTCAGCCAAGGCAGAAAAATTTTTAACCAAAGCATTTGCAGATGTACATACTGCCAAGATAAAACGATATAAACAATGGATCACTCAAATAGAGGATTGCGGAAAAACTCGACTTGCCACAAACGTCTAGAAATGTATATTTGCAAAATAATGACATTGAAGATGTTGCGTGGAGAAAATGGAACACTTGAAGAATCTAAAGGAACTCAACCTCTCCCAGAATGGAAGAAACAGTTGCTTACCTGTTCTTCGTTACAGTGAAACTTTAGAACGACTCGGCTAGCTCGATCCAACTCTGGGATCCCTCTCCTCATTGGAATATTTCATTCACTGCGACATCTGCTGGAGTTAGATCTGCTGGAGAATATCATAACCGATTTAGAGGCACAATTATTTTCCAACATGCACGAACTTATGAGCTTAAACTTAGTCAAAATAGTTTGGAAGGGTTCGAATAATACCTTTCAAGGTTTAGGTGCCCTTGTCTTTCTCTCACTTAAGGAAAACTTGTTATATTATTTGGCCGGCACATTTGAAACGGATGCTTTTCATGACTAACTTCCCTCGCCTCCATCTAGAGTAACCAGCCGAATTTCAGGGAAGATTTGATCTACCCAGACCAGGCAGCAATACGTAACCGAACGAAGTACACGAAGTTACGTATTGCTACGGTCGGGGGGTTTCGGGGGAAACCTGTGCGGGAGGGGGGAGGCTTCGCCCCCCTCAAAACCGCAAGTGGCCTTTGAGGGGTCGTGACCGGGGGATGCCAACAGGTGCCGACCGCACCCGTTCGTGTTTGAGGTGGAGCAGGCGCACCGGGGGTGTTGAATCGTGGGGCAACCACTTCGCGGGGGGTCCGAAAGGGGCGAAGCCCCCTAGGAGCGGGGGAGAAAGTGCCCCCGGTGTCCGGAGGACACCTATTGCATCGGGGGATGCCCACCGTCGTCAGGGTTTTGGAGGTTACCATGAGGTGCCAAGGCTAATGGTTGCCTGACCGTCGTCAGGGTTTTGGAGGTTTCAAGCGAGGGGAAGTTGTCAAACCTCCCCAACGGGAGGGTTTCTGGGGCAACCAATTCGAAATCAATTTGCGAGGGGGTTGAAACGAAGGGGGCTTCGCCCCCTTTGTTTTGGAGTGTAGTCAAAGTTCGTCAGGTGCGCCAAAGGCAAGCCCCTGATGAAATTTGCTTCTTCGAAATGTTCAAAACAATAGAAGCCAGAGGCAAAACCCCCAGTTAAATCTCTGAATAGAAGGGGGTTGACTCCCCCAAAGGGCAAATTTTGCCTTTTCCAGCCAGTTTGACACTCGTCTTCGGGCAATTCATTTCGAAGGTGGCACGACTTTCCCCCGAAGGGGGGGACGTTTTCAGGTAGGCATCCACAAGGGAAAAGGAAGGTTTGCCACCTTGGTGCCAAGGGGAAACCCCGCCTCCTTCGAAGGGGTTTCGGGGCTAACCCCTTTTGCGGGGTCGCTTCGACCGGGGTTCGAAAGGCTAACTTCACGGGGGCGGCTCGACCGGGGGTTTGGGGGCTCAACCCCTTCCGCGCAATCGACTTTTTAATGGCGATGGCACGAGGTGACTAAGGTGTCTTCGTTAAACGAAATCTTTACCCCCTCTCATTTCATTCGGGGGAAGGAATTTGTCTACTTCGTTGAAGGGGCGTTGTCGAATTCAAGATATTAAAAAGTGGCCATGTTTATTGCCCGATTTCTTTCCCCGAAGGCAAAAAGAAAAAGCGAAGCACGCCCCCCATGAACGTTTTTAACACATACCTTGCTTCTGCAAAATACCTGATGAACGGTGTCTCCCCCCGACGGCTCCCCTTGTTTCAGAGTCTGCCCTCGTTTTAAGCCGCTCCCGCAAGGCTTATTTTTTCTTTTTTGTTTGTTTTAGATTAGCGAAGCACTCCTTTTTATGAATAACTTCCGTTATTTGCTTTGCGAAACACTTGATTGAAAGCTACAAACTCCCTCATGTCATTCAAGAGTTGTCAAAGATCATCAGGCTCACCAGAAAGCACCTGAAGAAGGAAAAGATGACAACTTCGTAAGGTCGGTGGCCAAGTCCCCTAGGTCATCCCCTCCCTTCTTCGGAAGGATAATCACTTTGTCACATCCTCTCTCTCGCGGGATCAGTATTCATTGAATCAGGAGTTTTTTTGTTTACTTCAAATTTTGACAAAACCTGCGATTCAATACCCTCATTTCATTTGGGTGTTTGTTTTACAAAACATCGGTCAGCCCTTCCTAGGAACGCTCCCGCGAGGAGCCGACCCCTCCTACCAAAAAATAAAAACCGATGCCGATCCACCGACCTACTAAAAAAGAAATACACTCCTGCGGGGGTGTGGCTTTCACGTAGCGAAAGCCGACTCATAGGGGGTCCTTTCGCGCTATGCGCAAAAGTCGACAAACAAGAAACCAGGGAGACGCTACCGCAAAGGCAATTTCTTTTTTTTAATATTTAATTTTTGTTTGATATTTTTTTTTTGCAAAATTCATTAGGTATTTTCTTGCCGTGAGGTCGACTTCGCAGAGTTTATTTGAGCGGGTTTGACAGGATCCCCCCGCGAATTAAAATTAAATTGACAGCCCCGATTAATCCCCCCGATTTCTTTTAGTGGGCTCCTTTCCTTTTGGAAAGGATCCTCCTTTTGCCCGGTCGGGGGTCCCCTTCCTTCGGGGGGGGGGGGAAGGTGGGCTTGTTTTGAAAACGATGTTGCATGGTGGGCATGGCCGGGGGGGATGTTTGAAGGAGGCGCGTATAAATAAGCGCCTCCTTGAAAGGTCGTTGGCGCTTATTTATTGAAGGAAGAGCGCTCTTCCAAAGTGTTAAATTCCACGGTCGGCATCCCCCCCGAAGGCCCGGGGGGGCGAAGGTTTCCTTCCCCCCTCCAAGGGTTCCTTCCCCCCCGAAATCCCCTTCAAACCCCTCCCGAAGGGAGGGGTGGTCTCCTTCTCGCTTCTGCTCGGGGGTGTTTAATCGGAGGAGTTTGACAACATTCCCCCCCTCATTTCATTCGGGGGGGGAATGAGCGCTCATTCCCCCCTCATTTCATTCTCCTTCTTTAGTCTAAGGAGGGGCTTCGCCCCCTCAAATCGGGGGGGGGGAATGAAACCATCCCGCAGGGCAACCATTGTTGTCAAAGGTCAAAAGGTCGTCGGCGCTACGCGCCTCCTTGAAATTCAAGGAGGCGCTCTACGCGCCTCCTTCAAACAATCTCCCCGACGCGAAGATTTTCTTTTGGGGGGCTCCCGAAGGGAGGCCGTGACCGGGGGGATTCTTCCCCCCGATGGTTTAGCGTTGAAGCACAAAAAGGTTTCCCGACTGAAAGGAGGGTGTTTTCAAAGCCCGGGGGCGAAGGTTTCCTTCCCCCTCCAGCGTTTCTTCCCCTTCGGGGGGGGAATGATATTTATTTTATTTGCGCGAATGAGGCGCTCATTCCCGAAGGGAATGTTGTCAAAGGTCTTCTTAAAGGTGCCTCCCCACCAGCGAAGCCCCTTGGCATCCCCGGCTCCGCGGGGGATCCTTTGCCACCGAAGGGTCACGGGCCTCCTGGGTCGGCCCCCGCTTCGCGTCGGGGAGATTTTTTTGTCTTTGACAACATTCCCAAAGGGTGGGTGGGGGCCCCGCTTTCGAAGGATGGGCTTCGCGGAATTTGACAACACCCCCCCGGAAACTCCGACTCCGAGGATTTGACAACATTATCCTTCGGGAATGAGCGCCTTTAATCGCGCGGGAGGAATTAACTATCATCTTCCCCCCTTCGAGGGGGAATGGGGCTTCGCCCCCCTCAAATCGTGGAATTTAACACTTTGGAAGAGCGCTCTTCCTTCAAAAATATCCCCGACGCGAAGATGGGGGCCGACCAAGGAGGCCCCCCCCACCCTTTCGGGGGGAAGGACCCGCCGACGACCTTTTTTAAAAACATCGGCACCGGGGATGTTCGACGGTCGTGTTTCTCCCCCTCAAGGCCGTTTCTTCGAAGGGAAGGCAAATTTAGGATTTGCCTTCAATCAAGGGAAGGAGGTGAAGCCCTTCCTTGGTTTCAACCCCCAAAACCCCTCCCGATTTTTGAGGGGGGCCATGCCAAGGCTGACCCTCCACCCACCCCCGAAAGGGTTCCCCTCCCGAAGGGAGGCCCCCCCCCCGGAGGGAGGGTTCTCTAGATTTGACAACAATCCCTCGTTTCATTCAGGATTGTTGTAATCGGGGGTGGAAACATTCCCCGCGATTTTGAGGGGGGCGAAGCCCACCTCCACCCCCCTCTCGGGGGGTGGGAACATGCCCCTCCTTGCGAAGCCACCTCCATCCCCCGACCGGGGGGTCCTTTGCAAGTGGGGATAGTCGGGGTTTGACCCCCGACCGAGGGCAACCATTATCGTGCAGGGGATCCCCCTCGCTTTGCTCGGGGGTGTTTCAAAACCATCGCGAAGCATTCGGCCGTGACCACTTGGTCGCTTTGCGCCACAAGTTCAAAAGAATTGAGATCAATTGCCGATCCCCCCGGAAACCCGAACCGATTTGTCGGGTTTGACAACAACCCCTCATTTCATTTGGGATTGTTAATATTCTCCCCTCATTTCATTCGGGGGGAAGTCTAAGGAGGGGGAAGGAAACCTTCGCCCCCCCGGGCTTTGGAAACACCCGAAACCCCCTTCGGGCCCCCCGCTTCGCGTCGGGTATGGCTAAGGCCCCGCGAGGGGTGTTTTTTTTTTTTTTTACCTTTGACTACACGAGCGAAGCGAGTGTTTCCTCGGGAGGGGAAACCTTCGGGGGGGGAGTGAGGGGGGGGGGGGGGGGGGGTGAATTGGGAAACCTTTTGAGCTTCGCTAAACCATCGGGGGGATGTGCCTTCCCCCGACCGGGAAGGTGGAGGGGGAAACCATAAGTCACCCCTCCAAAGTCGTAGACATGCTCCTTAGGCATGCCCATCTTCCCCCCCCGAAGGGGCAAGTTTGAAGGAGGCGCTTATTTATACGTGCCTCCTTCAAACTTGTTCCTTCGGGGGGAAGGTATGGCACCGAGGAAAAGGAGGATATGCACGTTGAAGGAAGCGAAGCTTCTTTCCAGCGAAGGACCCGACCGTCGGGGTTGGAGGGGTTCCCCCTCGAAGGACCCCCTCGAAGGGGGGTAAGAACCCTTCAGGTTAGGCTATTGTCGTCAACGACTTGACTTAAATGCCTTTGTGTTCCCCCTTCAAAACTGTGCGTACGAGTATCCAAGTACACGGTTACTCACGTGTGAAACCCTAGTTACTAGTGTCTCGAGATTCGATTGGGGGGTTGTAGTACTAATTGCCTTCTTTAAGCTGAACTCAAGCAATATTTCTCTCGTTCTTGCTGTCAGTGATACGCGGTCACTAGTCCGCAACCTATTCCCTCTCCAAAGGGGGGGCGCAAGGGCAAACTCCTAAGTCGCCCCTTCGAGGGGTTATTTAGCACCTATTAGGCACCACAGTTTAAACCTTCAATCAATTGAAGGAAGAGCGCTGCCTTTCCAAAAATTCCAACATTTCCAGGGGGGGGGGGGCGAAGCTCCCCCTCCTTAGACTTCCCCCCGAATGCAATGGTTCCTTGGGAACCAACATTCCCAAAGGGAATGTTTTCAAAGGTAAAAAGGTCGGAGGCGCGACTTCAAGAAGTTTACCTCCTTGGTTTCCAAGTGAGATAAACCTTAGTCGCGCCTCCAAGTGTTCAAAACAATCTCCCTCGACGCGACGCGGGGGGCCTCGGTCGTCGAGGTTTCTTGGGGGGGGGGCAAAGGTTTTCCCTTCCCCTTGGGATTTCCTTTCTTTTTCCCCAATGACTTTGGTGAAGCGCGAAGCGACACCAAGTCGTACACCTGGCTAGGGGAGGCAAACCCTCCCATCGGGGGGGGCTTGACATTTCGGGCGCAAATTCTCCAAGGGGGTGCGATGACTTCAACCCCCCCAAGGGGGGGGGGGTTGACTCGAATGATGCATGAGGAGGTGTTGTCCCAAGCGTGGCTTCGCCACCGACTCCTTGGAGGGGGCTTCGCCGGAATTCATTAATCGCGAATCAAATCAATTCATTGGGAAAGCGCCACCGGGGATTGTTCACTTTTGACTTTGAGAAAGCGAAGAAAGGGGTTCCTACCCGGTCGGGAGCGACCATATTCATTCGCGAGGCCGTGACCGGGAAAAAACGTTGGATGAAGTCACTTGCTAATTAAGTTTGTTGATTCCTCCTGTTCCAAGCTGATCATCCGGTGGTATGCTGTTGAAATTATGCAGGACTTTGGATTCCTTCGCGAACGGGCGAATTCGGATGCTACTTCAGCGATTATTCTGGCATCGTGAATCGCCGGGAAGCTAACGATTTCAAGGATCCAAACCGAAGTTTGGACGATGCAATACTTTCAAATTCAAACCTTCCGGCACATTTGAGCGGGGAGCGAAGCTCCCTCCCAGAAACCTAACCCACCGAGGCGAAGCCCGCCCTTGGCATCCCCCCGCGCTTCGAGGGGGGGGCGATGCCAAGGCTGACCCCCTCAACGAATGTGTTGAAACAGCACGTTGGCATCCCCCCGCGTAGGCCGATCAAAAACATCCCCCCCGGCCATGCCCACCATGCGGCATCGTTTTTCAAACAAAGGCCCACCTTACCCCCCCGAAGGGGGGGACCCCCGACCGGTCAAAAGTGAGGGATCTTTTCCCCCTCGCAAGCTCGGTGGGAAGTAAAACCTTCAGGTTGCTTCAAATCCCTCCGGGGATTTTTCGCGGAGGGATTTTGCGCGTAGCGCGAAGAACTCCCGTTGTCCTTGGAAACGTGCTACTAGTCTGTCAGCAACCTTTCGGGATTAGGCCTTGTCGCCTGTCTTTGGCTGTCTATAAGGGTCAGACTTCAAGGTACACCAACGAGAATGACCAATTGTTGCTTCTGACCAGCATGCTCTCTCTCACCATTGCGGAGGCGAAGCCTCTCCCCCTCCGAAAGGCGGGTTTTGAGCCCCAAACGTAAAGCAGCAAGGGGTTTGTCGAAGACAATCAATACGACATCTTCGGTTTGGGGTTTGGTTTAAATTCTATTACCTATTGCAGAGGGGTTAGGCGGTGATTACTTACCATGACCGCACCTGGCAGCGTATGGCAAATTCCTGCTTCAATTTGAAGGAAGCGAAGCTCTTCCTCTTCCACGGTCGGCATCCCCCCCTGACAGGTCAACCTGATGAAGACATTCGGGCAAAGCCCCCTCCAAGGGGGGAGGGTTTAACAATCACTTTCGGGAGTGTTTCTCCCCCCCGGGGAGAGGAGTGGGGGCTTCCCGCCCCCCCTCAAATTCGGGTGTTTGCTTGCCAAACAATCCGGAGCGAAGCGAGGGGTGGGGAGACCACCCTCCCTTCGGGAGGGGTTTTGGATTGTTGTCAAACCCTCCCGAAGGAGGCCGTGACCGGGGGATTCTTCCCCCAAAGGGGGGGAAGGACAGTCTTCGCCGTAATGAAGTTTAGTCACACGGTCGGCATCCCCCCGAGGTCGGTACGAAGGTGGTGAAACCATCTTCATGGTTTCACCACATGGCACTTTGCCCTACGGGCAGAAACATTCCCGAAGGACAACCTTGTTGTCAAAGGATTGATGAAACACCTCCGAGAGTCGCGAGCATGTGGGGAGACCCCTAGGGTCGCTACGGGGGAAAGGGAGGAGTTTCGGGAGGGATTCTTTCTTTCCCCTTCGGGCAAAGCATTTATCGTGCAAAGCACGGAAAGAAAAAGTGATTACGACCTATTGAACTCTAATGATCATTAGTCGGTGCTAACTCACCGCGTGGGTCTTCATATAGAGACAAGTCAGACGTAGCTTTTGGTTACTCTCACCGTGTGTCTTTGAGACACTCCTTTAAATTCTCCGAAAGAGGGCGACTTAGGGTTTGCCCTTGCGTCCCCCCCCTCTCGGGGGGAGAAACGTAGGGAAGCTCCATAAAATCACTGTCCTCCAAGGTCGGCCTTATTATTTACTAGGCACAACCCTTCCCCTGGTTCCAACGTAGGGCTTAGAATAGCACTGTTCTGGGCAACCGACCATTGACAAACCTCAACTTAAGGGGGTAGATTATCCGAGAAGTTTTGGACTCAACCAGCTCCCGTGTCTCATACCTCGCTGTCTACGTCAGACTGGGTTTGAGCTATTTACTTAATCTATTAAGCCTTGAAGTTACTCCATTTTCTGTCGAATACAAGAAAAGAGAAGTAGTTTATTCTACTTAAACATAAGAAAACTAATCAAACATTAGAATCCTAACACGCCGCACCAAATCAGATGCAGCTCAAGCTAAAGAACAAAATTATTATTTGTAAAAAAAGACTAATAGCGGAATAGGGGAATCGAACCCCTGTCATCAGCTTGGAAGGCTGAGGTATTACCATTATACGAATTCCGCATTTATTAATTTAATTAATTATTACCTTTAATGATTTTAATGTCAAGTAAAATTTGGTCCAAATATATCAGCGTAGCAAAATAAAAGCGAAGGGGTCGAATGAAATGAAACCCCGAAGAACCCGCTCCCCCCCCACACTTAAAATAACTTTGCTTTGCGCAAAGTGATTTAAGTGTTGCCCCGAATATTTCGCTTTCGCTTCGCACAAGAAACCCCTCGATGAAAACCTTTCAAACTCCAATGAATTGTCTAACTAAACCCTCGAAACCCCCGAAGGGGGTTTTGAGCAACTTGAATGTTTTTAGCGGGGGCAACCATTCTCTGCTATTGTCAAACCTCCGACTAAAATCTGCACAATGGTTGCCCCCGAAGGGGGCAACCATTGGGGGTTTCGCAGGGGCAACCATTAGAGGTTTTGGGGGATGTCAAAGGTGTCTTTTGTGAAGTGAAAAATTCTGGGTTTTGCTTTACCCGAAGGGCAAAGGAAGTTGTTCAAACCTCCGAAACCCTCGCACAGCGAGGAATTACAACAGCAGATCAATTCCCCCGATTAAACACCCTCGCGTTGCTTGGGTATTTGCTTCGCTATTAATTGCAAAGCGAAGATGTTGTCAACCTTTCCCGATCCCCCCGCAATGTTGCCCCGAAAAGAATGGTTGCCTAAGTGGGTTAGGCCAGTTCTTAATGGTTGCCCCGACGAAATTCATTGTCGGTGTTGCCTCCCCGATAAAAGAAAAGATTGCTCTTCGCTTCGCTTCGCTCAGGGGATTGACCCAAGGTGGCTTCGTAAAAAACACCTTTGAACCCCCCCGAAGGCAAAACCTTTCAACCCACCGAAGGACAAACCTTTCAACCCCACGAAGGGCAAACCTTTCAACCCCTCGAAGGCAAAACCTTTCAACCCCTGAAGGCAAAACCTTTCAACCCTCCGAAGGGCAAACCGTTCCATCCCCCGAAGGGCAAACCTTTCAACCCCCCAAAAGGCAAACCTTTTCAACCCCCGAAAGGCAAACCTTTCAACCCCCCGACAATTAATTGCGAAATGTCAAACCCCCGAATGGTCACCCCCGATTAACGCCCCGTGTCATTTTGCTTTGCGAAATGTCAAACCTCCGATGACCCCCCAATGGTTTAGCGAAGCAAACACCCGACTGAAAGGAGGGTGTTTCCTTTGAGGGGGCGAAACCCCTCCACTCCCCCCCGAAGGGGGGGGAGGAAACCTCCGCCTAATCTCCGAAGGAGGTGTTCAACCTTTGCTGCGCGAAGGTTTCGATGGTTTGGGGGGGTGTCAAACCCCTGCTGACCTTCAAGGCAACCATTGAGGTTTCGGGGAATGTCAATGAATTCGCGAGGGTTTCGGGGAGTGTGACGACCTCCTTCGGGGTTGGGGCAACCCTTCGGGGGGTTCATTGACATTTCGCAATTCATTGAATTGTCAATTGTCGGGGAAATTGATTCGCTTTCCAAAAGGAAAGGTTGACACTCCCCGAATCGAAGTTGCCGCAACCCCGGTGCCTAGCCCACCTAAAACCCTTTCGGGGGATGAATTGGGGGCAACGTTGCTGCGCTTTGCAATCAATTGAGGGAGGCGAAGCCCCCTCCAAGGAACAACACCCGAACGGTGTTGAATCTTGACCTTAGGGTCGATGCGGTGCGAAGCACCTTCGTCAGGGCAACATTGCGGGGGTAACCCGGAATGTTGCCCAGCCAGTTTGACAACACCCGAAACCGATCAATGGTTCCCCCTCCCAGGAGTCTTCCTTCGGATTCATTCGAGGGGGGCAAGGTGCCTTCCCACCAGCGAAACCCCCCATCCCCCCGCGATTAAATTGCCTGCTTTTCAAACAAAACGATTGTCAACCTTTGTCAACCCCCCAAATTCATTCGGGGGCGAAGCCCTCAGGTCGTGGGCGAAGCCCCCTTGGACATCCCCCCACAAATCAATTCGAAGATGGATCAGCCTTGGCAAGGGACGCGAAGCGCCCCCTTGCTTTCACGTCATCAGCCTTGGCGGGAGCGAAGCTCCCTCCACGATCCCCCCGATTTTTGAGGGGGGCCATGCCAAGGCTGACCCCCTCCACGAATGTGTTGAAAACACGTTGGCATCCCCCCGCGAAGGCCATGCCCACCATGGATTCGAAAGGGGCGAAGCCCCTTTGCATCCCCCCCCTTTGGGGGGGGGGGGATTTTCCCCCCCCCGAAGGGGGGAAAGAATCCCCGACCGGGCAGAAGGAAAGGTTGCCCCCCGAAAGGTACCTGCCCACCAGCGAAGCCCCCTTGGCATCCCCCTGCGTTTCGAGGGGGGGGGGGGCGAAGGTTTCCTTCCCCCCTCAAGGTCAGGGGCAAAGGTTTCCTTCCCTTTGGCATCCCCCCGCGCAGGCCATGCCCACCATGGATCCTTCCCCCGAGGGGGGAAGGAAAACCTTCAGGTTGCAATCAAAGAGTTGCCCCAAACCCCTCCCGACGGGAGGCCCCCCGGGAGGGAGGATTCTTACGTTTGACAACACTCCCGAAACCCTCCCAAAACCCTCGCTTCGCAAAGCTTTTGGGAGGGTTTCGGGGGGGACTTGTGGCGCGAAGCGTCGAAGTGGTCCCGGCCCCGGTCACGGCGGCCGCTTTGCGAGGCCCCCCAAAAGTTCGCGTCGGGAGGGATACCGAGGTTTGACAACCGTGAAAACAAGGGTTCCTACCCCGAAGGGGGTTCCTCCCGCTTTAGGGAGGATCCCCGCTTCGCGGGGATGCCAAGGTGGCTTCGCCACCGACCTGTTGAATTGGGGGGGTGGTCTCCCATCCCCGAAGGGGATATTGTCAAACCCTCGCTTCGCGAGGGTTTCGGGGGCAACCATAACAATCCCCCTCGTGAAGATTTTCAATTTATTGAAAATCTTCACAATCCCCTCGGGTCACGGCCTTCCTTCGAAAGCCCCCCGCTTCGCGTCGAGGAGATTGTTTGAAGGAGGCGCGGAGCGCCTCCTTGAAACCAAGGAGGCGCTCCGCGCCTCCGACCTTCGTTTACCTTTGACAATCCCCTCCGCTGTGCGGGGGACGCGAGGGGGCAACCATTGTCGCTCGGGGGCAACCAGCGGGAATGTTGAAATCGGGGGGTGGGAAACATGCCCTCCTTGGGAGGCCCCCGCTTCGCGTCGGGGAGATTTTTTTACCTTTGAAAACATTCCCGCAAAAATCCCCCCTTCGGGGAGATCCTTTACCTGGAAAATCAATAGTTTCAACGCGGGAAGGTTGAATCGGGGGGGATGTGCGAAGGTGTTCGAAGAACACCTTGGTTAAAGGGGCTTCGCCCCTTCGAAAAACGTTGAGGGGGCGATGCCAAGGCTGACCCCTCGAAGGACCCCGCGGGGCGGGGGCTTCGCGCGCCCTTCAAAGTTTCCTGTCCATAAGACCACCGACCTGCAAAGGTGGACAAGCCATCTTAGAATGGACAATTGTCTGTTTTTCAAACAAAACGATTGTCGACGACAACGTTGCCCCCGAATTGACAATTTGCAGGGGGAGAGGTCCTGAAGGGGGCGATTTAAGGTTTGCCCTTGAAACAACTCCCCCTCGCTTTGCAATTAATAATCGGGGGGATGTTCCAAGGGGAAACCTTCAATCGCCCCCGTCGAATCCCGACCGTCAGAGGGCATGTCTAAGGAGGCTTCGCCTACGACCTGGAAGGGAAACCCTAAATCGCCCCTTCGAGAATCGTTGGCAAAGCGACGCAAGCCCCTGCTTCGATTCGCGGGGATATAGTTTTTGAGGGGGCGAAGCCCCTCCAGGTGCCTAACCCACCAGGCGAAGCCCCCTTGGCATCCCCGTGCTAAATAAATCTTAATGGTTGTCCCGCTAAGCCCCCTTCAGGTTGCTTCAAAGAGTTGCCCTGCGTAGCAAGCAAACCTGACGTTCGCGGGGATTGTCAAAAGGTTGAAGGAAGAGCGCTCTTCCTTCCACGATTTCGATGTGTCCGGAGGACACATTGCAAAACCCCCTTGGGGGGGCAACCATTCTTACAACTTGTGGCGCAAAGCATCCAAGTGGTCACGGCCCCGGTCGGGGGGGGCAACCATTTCGATGTGTCCGGAGGACACATTGTAAAACCCCCGAAACCCTCGCGAAGCGAGGCCCCCCGGGAGGGAGGGTTCTTAGATTTGACCATCCCCTCCAATTGCAACAATCCTGCGCTTAAGGGTTCCTTCCCCCGACCGGGAGCGACCGGGGATTGTCAAAATCCTCCTTTTCCCCCGAAGGGGAAAACGTCCCCCCCCTTCGGGGGGGGGGGGGGGGCATGCACAAGGGGATTTTTGCAGGATTGTTTTCAAATCATAAGAACCCTCCCTCCCGGGGGGGCCTCGCGCAGCGAGGGTTTCGGAGGATTTCATTCCCCCCCGAGAGGGTTCATTTCCAGTCGGGAGGGAGGAGGGGGGGGCTTCGCCCCCCCTCAAAAAAGGAATGTTTGACTTGTGGCGCGAAGCGTCAAGTGGTCCTGGCCCCCTTCGGGGAGTGGTCTCCCATTCCCGAAGGGCAACCTTGTTGTCAAAGGTCTTTTTAAAGGTGCCTCCCCACCAGCGAAGCCCCCTTGGCATCCCCGCTCCGCGGGGGGATCCTTTGCCACCGAAGGGTGGGTGGGGGGCGAAGGCCCCCGCTTCGCGTCGGGAGGATTTTACGTTTGACAACATTCCCAAAGGTGGGTGGGGGCCCTTCTTCGGAGGCCCCCCTTGCGTCGGGAGGATTTTTGACAACACCCCGGTCGCTTCCCTCGGAGGTGTAACCATTATCGGGAATGGTCTATTTTTGCGCTCATTGGGGGGTGATTCCCTCCCCCCCTTGGAGGGGGGGCTTCGCCCCCTCAAATCGTGGAACCCCTTGGAAGAGCGCTCTTCCTTCAAAAAACGAAGGAGGCGCGGCAACCATACGCGCCTC
The DNA here is from genome assembly GCA_033675545.1 of Elysia crispata. Lineage (NCBI taxonomy): Eukaryota > Metazoa > Mollusca > Gastropoda > Plakobranchidae > Elysia > Elysia crispata. The sequence goes on along the minus strand of JAWDGP010008029.1, from coordinate 6,366 downwards.
CTTGGCATCCCCCCGCTCCGCGGGGGGATCCAATCTCCCCCGACGCGAAGCGGGGGCCTCTCAAGGAGGGCATGTTTCCCACCCCCGATTCCCGAAGGGAATGTTGTCCTCGGTCGTTGGACCGTGACCGGGGCAAACCTTTCCAGTGGAGGGGGAGGAAACCTTCGCCCCCCCCTCAAAAATCGGGGTTTTTACAAAGCCCCCTTGGGATTTTGTCTTTTCGCGGGGGATCCTTTGCGCGTAGCGCAAAGGACCACATTGATAACACCCCCGAAAGGTGCCAATGAATTGCGAAGCCCCCTTTTTTTGACAACATCCCAGTCGCTTCCCCTCGGGCATGTTTCATCGGGGGTGTTTTAAAACCCAAGCCCCCAATTTCAACACCGAAGGCATCCTCCTTTTGCCTTGTGCACGCCCACCTTCGAAGGTGGCGCGATCCATTCCATCTTTGTGCAAAGGGGCTTTGCCTTCGAACGTCCCCCTTCGGGGGGGGGGAAGGTGGGCATAGCCGTTAAAACCATTGATTTCCATTCCATTCCCGGTCGGAGCATTTTTGTCTTTTCGCGTTTCTCTTCCAAGGCAAAGATAAACGCCGACCTGTTGGATAACCTGACCGTCGGGAAGGTTTCGGGGGTTGTCAATTAATTTTTTCTTTCGGGGGGACTTGGTGGAAACCCTTAGTCGCGCCACAAGTTATCGGGGGTTTGACATTTCGCAATTCTTCATTGGGTGTTTGGGGTCGCTGCGGTGGGGATGAAATGAGGGCAACCATTAAGAATTGCGGGAGGGGGCGTCTTCGACTAGAGGGGGGCTTCGAAAAATGGTTGCCCCTCAAATGAATTGCGACGCGAGGGCAACCATTCCTCCCCCAAGGGGGCAACATTACCCGTGCAAAACCTCCGGGGGAGTTTTGGTTGCCCCTAGCTTCGCAATAATTTTGGATTTTTAAACTTGCCCAAATTCCGTTTCAAACCCTTTTGAAAGTGAAATAAATTTCGAGATGCTTCGTAATATATCACCATTTTAATGATGTCATAACATGTGTCTCGTCTTTTTTTGTAATAAACACTGAAGTTATTTCACAAAAATCTCGACAACTCTTGTTCGGGCAGTGTTAAATCCTCATCCCTGATTCGTAAAAAATTGTTGAATTGTCCAATTTTCCCCCGCTGAAAGGTTGCCCCGGTGAAAGAGTGCTGCTTTGCGATAATATTTGTCAAACCTTTGAAATCCCATTCGAAGGTTTGTTGGGCAACCCCTTGCCGTTTCGTTTCCGTGTTTTGCACGGACTTCATTTTCCAAAGGTGAAAAGGAAAAGGTTTGCCCAAATGAAACAAGGGGATTTGAATAAAGATTTTCGCCAAGCCAAATTTCCGACGTGGTTTCACTACATTTATCCCCCCTTCGGGGGAATTTTTAGTTTAAGCGCGAGGGGGTAACCCAGGGGGCAAAGGTGGCGCAACAAAACAATCTTTGTCCTGAAAAGAGCGACAGGATCCCCCCGCGAATTAAATTTTTATTTTGACAAGGAAAGAGCGAAGGAGGCGCGTATAAATAAGCGCCTCCTTTGCGAAGGACCCCCCGGTCGTGGGGGGGATGCTTCAAGGAAGCGCTTATTTATACGCGCCTCCTTCGAGCTTCGCTTTTCCTTTAAGTGGCCACACCCACCTTCCCCCCCGAAGGGGGGGGGACGTTTTATCCTTTTCCCCGGTACCATGCCCACCTTCCCCCCCCCGAAGGGGGGAGAGGTGGGCACCGGGGAAAGGAGGCTGCCAAGGTGGCTTCGCCACCTTCGGTTTGTTTTGAAAAAGAAACAAACCTCTTTAGGTTTGTCATCAAACCCCCACAGGTCTTCAACACCTTCATTTCATTCGGATATTGGCTTCGCGAAAGACCTGATGAATTGAACTTTCTAATGAAAAATGTCAACCTTTCCCATAGAGAAAGCCGTAGGCAAGGTGGTTTTGCTATCTTCGAGTAGGGTGTTGTCAATGCTCCTCAGGCTTGTCAGCGAACGCCCAAAGCTCTTAAACACTGGTCGAGTGATGTCAAACTTCCGATGCGTTTATCCCGAAATCCTTTCTTTGAGAGGCGGTTTGATAAGATAGTGGGGTAGGTTCGCGAATTTCGTGAAGGATCCCCCGAAACCTTCCCTTTACTCCCCTCGACCGGGGGGTCCGTCGCAATCCTTTGAAAACACCCTCCTTTTAGTCGGGTGTTTTGCAAAGCAAACACCCAAAGGGTGTTTCATCGGGGGATGCCAAGGGAAACCCTAAGTCGCCACCTTCGTTTATTGGGGCAAAGAAAGAATACGAAGGGGCGACTTAGTTCCTCGGCATCCTCTTCGGGGGGATCCTCCTCCTCGAGGGGGAATTCTTTCGTGGCCCCCGACAATTAATTGCATTGCAAAGTTCGAGGAGGCGCGTATAAATAAGCGCCTCCTTGAAAGGTCGTCGGCGCTTATTTATTGAAGGAAGAGCGCTCTTCCAAAGTGTTAAATTCCACGGTCGGCATCCCCCCCGAAGGGGGATTCTTCCCCCGAAGGAGGAGGGAAGGACCCGCCGACGACCTTCTTTCGCGAAGCGAAAGATTTCCTTTGAAATTCTTCGCGCTACGCGCAAAGAATCCCCCGGTCACGGCCCGAATTTTTTGTTTGACAACATCCCTTGCGACCCTCGGGCATATTTCATTCCCCCCGATTAAACAATCCCGAAGGGCAACCATTGTTGTCAAAGGTAAAAAAATCTCCCCTCCCGGGGGGGCCCCGAAGGGAGGGTTTCGGGGGGAAGTCTAAGGAGGGGGGCTTCGCCCCCTCAAATCGGGGGGATGTCTTCGACGGTCGTGTTTCTTCGCCCCCTCAACCTAAAAGTGAAGCAAGCCCCTGCAGTTTGTAAACAACGGTCAGGCCATTATTTGTCAAACTCGCCAGTGAATGAATTGAAAAAAGGTCAGCATCTCCTTTGATTCAATTTCAAATCTTTCACTACGTGACAAGTTGACAACGAAACCCCCGGGGTAGGCAAAAAAAACATTGTTCAAAGAATTGCTGGACCCGTTCAAAGCCTTTCAGGGATTCGACAATTGCTTCGCACTATCTTTGTTTCAACCCTTCATTTCAGAAGGCCGAGGGGCTTGAAACTTGGTCTTCAACCTTCCAGGTTGTCGTCCGCATTTCTGAACTTTGTTTTGCAAAGTGTTACAATCCATTCAAACCCCAGCTAAACACCCGATGAGCTGCTCGCGGGTCGCTTTGGGCCCCTGCAAGGAAATTTTCCTTCGAGGGGGCGAAGCCCTCAACCAAGGTGGCGCTTATTTATACGCGCCACGGTCACGGCCCTCCTTGGGAGGCCCCCCGCTTCGCGTCGGGGAGATTGTTTGAAGGAGGCGCGTAGCGCCTCCTTGAATTGGCTGGCGCTACGCGCCGACGACCTTTTTGAAGGAAGAGCGCTCTTCCAAGGGGTTCCACGACAATGGTTGTCCCGAAGGAAATGGGGAACTTAACCCTCCCTCCCCGGGCCTACGCGGCGAAGGGTTCAGTGGCAAGGATCCCCCGCGGGCAAAAGGTACCAAGCTTCGCCCCCTTTTACCTTTGACAACATTGCCTTCGGGAAGGTTTTTACCATTCGTGGAAGAAGAGCTTCGCTTCCTTCAACGGGAGACGGGGGCGAAGCCCCCCCTCCACCTTCCCGGTCGGAGAAGGCACATCCCCCCGATTTGAGGGGGGGGGGCAAGAGCTCCCCCTCCGTGAATGTTAATTCCCCCCCCCCGAGAAGGGGAGGAGATGAAAACAATCCCGAATTCTTTCTCAAAGAGAAAGCAAACCCCCCGATGAAACACGACCGTCGGGAGTGTTTGCTTTGCCAAAACAATCCCGAATAAACACCCCCGAGGGTGGCAAGGGGGTGTTGTCAATGAATCCCCCCGGTTTTCCTTCCCCCCTCCACCAAAGGGAAGGAAACCTTCGCCCCTTTGGGAAAGGACCCTTAGCAAATCCTCCCGACGCGAAGCGGGGGGCCTTCGAAGAAGGGGATCCTTTATCCTCAGGATTGTTGTCAAAACCCTCCCGATGAAACACCTTTCAGGTGTTTGGCTTTGCAAAAACACCTCCGAGGCAAAGCGAGGGGGTGTTGTCAAATAAAAAAAAATCCCCCTCCCCGGGGGGTCTTCGGGTCGCTTCGGGTTTTGGGAGGGGTTTCGGGGGGGGTTTAACTTGTGGCCGCTTCTTCGAAGCGTCTAAGTGGTCACGGTCTCCGACCGAGGGGTTTTGACACACCCCCGAGGGTCGCGAGGGGGAGTAAACCCCTCGGTCGTCAGGGTTTTGGGATTGTTGTCAAAGGTAAAAAACATGTCCCCATGACGCGCTTGAAGCGGGGGCCGACCGTCCGGGGAGGCCGTGACCGGGGGATCGTGGAAGGGGGCGAGAGCCCCCCTTCAAAGTTGATTGTCAAACCCCCCGCAGTTTGTCACTACCTAAATGAAACGAGGAGGTTGTCAAACCTGAAAGGTGACTTCAGGGTGAAGTGCTACCTCCGACCTTTGAGAGGTTTCGGGCAATTCGTTGTCACACCTGAAAGGTTGCTTCGGGGGAAGTGCTTCGTCCTTGAACCCCCCTGCGGGGGGTTGAAAGATCGGAGGCAAAGCCTCCGACCTTTGAGGGTTTCGGGCAATTCGTTGTCACACCTGAAAGGTTGCTTCGATTTTCGGAGAGGATCGGAAAGGATCGGGGGTCAAGAAAACAACCTGAAAGAGAACAAAAAACACTGCTTCGCTGATTAAAACCCCGGGGGCAACGCTTAATTTGCTTTCCCGCGACGCGTGAAAGCAAGTTGTTACCGCCATTGCAGGGATGGGGGGGTAGCCTGAAACGGGGGCGGCCTTGTTTTTTTTCCTAAACAAACCCATCAATTCGAGAACATACCTGCATCTGAAGGGAGATGTCCAAACAAACAAAAAAGGGCTGTGTCCCCTTCCACATACTATGATGGCGACACCTAAAACGAAGTCCTCGAAGGGGAGGAAGCCCTTTTTTGTTTGACATACCTTCTTTCCCCTTAATGACATTTGCTTTTCCAATAGTCAATGTTGCCCCCGAAAAGCCCTCGCTTCGCGAGGGCAACACTGCTACGAAGGGGGCGGAAGCCCCTTGGTATCCCCCCCCTTCGGGGGGAGACCCTTTCCGAAACATCCAAAACCTGGCTTGGAGAAGGGAAAACCCTTGCTTCGCAATGAATTATTGCCCACCCACCCGCGTTTCCCTTAAGCATCCCCCGAAGGGGGATCCTTTGCTCAAGGCGAGAGGAACAATCCCTTTGCTGCGCTCAGGGCAACCTTTCCTTTCCCCTCGATTAAACCTCCTTCCGGGAATTTCGGGGGGACATGTCCCCCCCCTTCGGGGGAGGGATTAAGCTTAAGCCGATCCCCCCAACCCCCAAGAGAGGTTTGACAACAGCGGACAATGATAGCTCCCCATTCCACACCCCGAGGAAACAACTTCATTTAATTCACATCTTGCTTTGCAATCAATTGTGAGGCGAAAGTGTTTGTCAAGAATGCCGCCTGAGGGGAAGTTTCGGGATGTTATCAATGTTGCCCCCAAAACCCTAGCAAAGCCGAAACATGACAATATCCTTGCTTCGCTTAGGTGTTGAATAACTGCGGGGGCAACATATTTTTCTTTCCCCCTTTACTTTCAGTCGAGTGTTTCATGGGGGGGTGTCTTTGACTTCGAAGAGGTGGCGCTTGAAGAAGCGTCACCTTTGTGAATTCATTCAATTTCCGATGTGGACCTAGGACACATTGCAAAAAAGGGGGAAACCCCTTTGACTTGTGGCGCAAAGCGACCAAGTGGTCACGGCCCCCGACCCCCCCGATTTCCTCCCCTCCCAAATTGATTGAAACCCTTGCGATTTTCACATGCCCTCCTTGCGAAGTCACCCCCCATCCCCCCCCCGACCGGGGGGTCCTTCGCTACAAGGGGGGATGGTCGGGGTTTGACCCCCGACCGGGGGGCAACCATTATCACGAGGGGATCCCCCCTCGCTTTGCTTGGGGGTGTTTCAAAACCATCGCGAAGCATTCGGCCGTGACCACTTGGTCGCTTCGCACCCTACAAGTTCAAAAGGATTGATATCGGGGGGCGAGGGGTTTCCTTCCCCCCCTCCACCAAAAGGAAGGAAACCTTCGCCCCTTTGGGATCAATTGCCGACCCCCCCCGACAAGAAGCATGTTCGAAGGTGTTCTTCCTTGGTGGAGGGGGAAGGAAACCTTCGCCCTCCGTCTCCCGTTGGCAAAGAATGGTTGCCCCCGGATTACAACAATCCTGCGCGGCAGGATTGTTTGTCAAACCCAACTGTCGGGAGGGTTTCG
>JAWDGP010008026.1:1117500-1129757 GCA_033675545.1 Elysia crispata | reverse complement strand
AGAAGTAAGAGACGGAAAAATAGTATATTCACTAACCTACTTACCAATTTACGTCCGTTGTTTATCAGTGTATAATTCCATATATTAATGAAAGAAATGAGTCCTGTTATGTTGTATTGCAATATTATCTAAGCAGTTCCTTGTAGTAATTTGTTCCACTGAATCGTATTGCATTTCTCAAACATCACGAGAATATACATGTACAACTATGTCAAAAATCTGATTTCATTATCATGTGAATATGTTAAGATACTTTGCTTATGTCTGTGTTTAATGTTCATTTCAGGAGCTTTGCTGAGCCTTCTTGAGCATTTGCCTTTAATGAATGAATGAATAAAGCTATAGAAACTGCCTCCAGCCTTCATTCCATGAGAGATGAGAAGATAGAGAGTGAAAGAACACGTAACCATCCAAAATAAGAACCCTAAGCTCTGTCGTTGAGCATTGAAAGCCACCGGGCCATCCCCGCCCCTCCCACAAGAGCTTTCATATATATCATAAATATCTAACATCTACTTTTACTACTACTGCTGCTACTACTACTACTACTACTACTACTACTACTACTACTACTACTACTACTACTACTACTACTACTACAACAACAACAACTACCACCACTTCTATTACCACTACAACTACAGCTACTACAGCGGAAATTATCAAATTTATGAACCACTCAATTTCATTTTTTATTTGTTAGTGGTAACACATAAAATTTCTCATGAACTCAGACATGGCGTGAAATATAATTTTTTTCGCTGATTCGCTGTTGTCTTCGGCGGAGAGGTCTTGACACGCGGCTTATTCTTCTACCGATGGTAGATCTGTGAACTGTGAAAGTATACCTCGTGAATTGAGAGCTTCCGTCGTTGGTTAAAAAAAGGAGAGCCGCAAGGACCTGTAAAAACCATGATAAATGTATAAGGTCATTACTGGATCGTCTGAATAATTATGTCATTAGCTTCAAAATATCGAATGTATACAGTTCAAGGTGACTATTGAATTACACACACACAGACACAAATCTTTTGATAAAAAATGCCACTTCATTCACTGTGAAACCCTTATGTTATTGTAAATACATATATACCTACCCACCTCTTTTACTTTATTCCTTGATTGAAAAGAGAGCAAGCCATGCCTCATTGATACTTAAAAAGTTATTATCAAGTGCAACTGTACTTACAGTCCTAGGAACTTTATGCATCGTAGCTCATGAGCATCCAGCAATAATCAATGTCTATAACTACCGGCCTTTTTCAGTCGCTGGGTCACTTAATCAAAATTTAGACTTAGGTGATCGATAAAATAAGAGAAAACCGTCACAATTACAAAAAAATTTCTAGGTTTAGATTTTCAAAAATTAATAATATAATATAGCTTCCCAGCACTAAAGCTCTAGGTTTAGATCTAGGAAATAAAAAATCAAAAATGACGATGAAAGATCCAAATACTGTATTTAAAAAATTGAAATTTTTTATGTTTTTTATGTTTTAGCCAGACTAGACCTAATTTTTTACTTAGATCTAGATTCTAGACCTTGCTTTGTAAAGGGCCTCTTAACCGTCTATAAAAGTACGGTATGCTTGTTTTTCAACATGTAGATCTAATATAAATATAATCTATTTATGATAATATTTCCAATGGGATAAATATCCGTTTTACTGAATCTAAATCTAGATTAAGGTCTAAATTTTTAGTTTTATTTCTTAACTAGATTGGTAGTAAGTTCAATGCAATTGGAATTTAAATTCAAGTTTTTAATCCAGATTCAGTCTAAATCTAGACTAGTTTCAATTGAATACATCAGAGCAGATTGCCTTTGCGATTTGCTAGCTGCAAATCACAGCTTATCTCCTCCGCTATCCAGAAAGGTTCTTGACTTCGAAATCTGTACCTTGCATGTAATTCATCATCGTTATAGACATCAAAGTGGTTGGTATTATGTCGAAAAATTCGGAATCGTATTTCTCTCAGTCACCGATAAATTTCGTTGATAATGTCCGCCATTGTTGGGCCGCAAATACAGATCTTGGGCCAACCCCATCGACCGCCCAAATTTTGGGACGCACAGCAAGTACCCAAGAGCTTGGGAACATTTCATGCGCAGCTCCCATCGTCAGTAAGGGCCCAACTTGGACACGTGTGCTAAGTTAGGCGGAAACTGGGTGTTGGGACCTTTTCATGCGCATGGCCACTGAGAGCCGGGTTTCCCTTATCTGGTACTTTCACACAATAAGGGATTACACTGAGAGTCAAGTTCGGTGTTGTTTGCATATTTAACATCGTATGATTTTTTACGATACTGTGTCTCACTGAACTGTTTATATTGTGACCGCTCTACAAATTTTACTCTCACAAGTTTCATTTTGTCATAAACTATGTTATACATTGGGAAAATACAACGACGTCATGAATAAAGGAAGCTCAGAGTTTGATAGGGGCCAAAGTAAAAGACTTCGGCTGAGCTCGTGACAAACCAAGCAAAATTAAAAAAATATATATATTATAAGAGGAAAGAAAGGCAAGACAAAAGAGAACTTGCACAATTAAACCCTGAGAATGTCATGAAATAGAGACGTGCATCATTTCTAATGTGATGGAATTAATGAAAGATAATAATTATCATATTAGGCCACGCTGACAAGACACGGTTGACGAGCGACTCCCCACCCCCTTTCCACCGTGAAAGTTTCTTTGGATTTTCTTGTGAAATGTGTGCGCAAATTGCGAGGGACATGCAGATAAACCAGTTGCACATAGTTTAACGTTATATGAAATCACATAAATCCGCTGTATAAAGAGAAAGCAAATAAGCACAAGACACACTCGTAGATGTGAATGACAGGATGAGCTGATAGACATGACATATTTTCAACCAGCAATATGAATATTAATCATTATGAACTCGTTAATAAAATAGCGCCGTAGCAGCTGAGAAGGATTATTGCTCTAAAGTGAATTAGCGATTGCATTAGGAAACAATCACAGAAAGATAGTTATGGACAATTAAAAAGGGAAAAGCGACATGCCAAGGTAGCGACTATGAATGATCCAAAAAAAAAAAGTTCACTGTCCAGGATAAAATAATGGAAATGGAGAGCAATTCCCGGCTTTCAACTGCATTGGTTGTAACCTGGAATTCACTTGACAGGTACAGCCTGCGAAATTTCATGCCAGCGAGAATTGAAGAAATTTCATCGCCTTATGATGGCAGTCACTTCCTGCTCGAATGAGTCACAAAAATCAGATTATAACAAGACACCTCATTGGACACAACCTAGACGATAAAAAATCTTACTCGAAATTTAACACATGCTGTTCAATTCCAGAGGCAAGCCTGACCTCCTTGCCACGTGGCTATAAAACTTGCATATTTGCCAAATACAAAAATACTTCTGTAAGTGCCAGCTGAGAAATCTTGGGGCAGCTTGTGAGACAGGGTCAGAAACAAAGAAATCTGGAGAAGATGAGAAAGGCTTCAATTGAGAGTAAATGGGACAAAGATGGCAATGGATTGAACAAAGATTAGGGTAGGCAAACCAGTTTTACAAACATGGAAGCCTAACGGGGATAAGGAAAAGAAGAAAATCATGAAGAATATGGCGGAGAAACTTGACATAAATGTACTAAGAAACTTTGTGATTTTTTGGTCCTTATGTACATGTTCAATATTTTATATATCCTGTTCTTACAAAATGTTTTTTTTTTAATTTCTTTTTCTATATTTATTCTTATAATATAAGTACACAGTACTGTGCTGTAAACATTAAGTAAAATAAAGTGAACAAGGTCTGAAAATTTAATTAATTATTTTATGTAGAAATGGATTTGTACATTTTTCATCAACTACCACAATAGGACACAAATCTGCACTCATAACAAATATATAACAGAAGCAATGTGAATACTGAGAAATGTATAAATGAATGCAGTTACACATCAAATGCAAGTTTTATACAAGCATATTATTTGCCAACAAATGACATATATTTATGATTATAATCAAATTGTCCAAGCTACAGCCTAGACAAAAACAACAACAGCAAAAATAACAAACTGCAACAGCAATGACATCTTCAACAGCAACAACAATATTTGGTCACATGTGCAAATGGACCCCCCCTCCGTCCTAAAAAAAAACTTTAACAGCTTTGACTATGATATTACAATCACATTTACTGTTTGTTTAAAATGAATACTTCAGTAAGGACAATGTCTAAATGTCACATAAATATGATATTTCTGATGATAATGATGATGTCAAGTAATTCGGTGATACTGAATATGACATCTGAATGACTTAATTTAAATTAATTACCAACAAATATATCTCTAACATCACATTTCTAAATGTAGAACAATAACAATGACTAAACCTTCCAATAAATGTAGAAGATATAAGCCAAAAGATCAACTTTCAGAGTAAAAAATTATAAACAAGCAAAAACATCAATCGCATAAAGCATATTCATTTTTTTTTAACTTAAAACAAAACTCGTGAAATATAGGGGACCTCAAAATAATGCATTCATAAACTGCTTGGGTTTGTACACTTAATACTGTCTGCTCCTGGTGCCGACTCAAATAAAACAAAATGAGAAGTTCTTAAATATTTAATGTCCCTAAGTTTCTCCCACAGTCTTGTACAAAAAGATTGACAGGAAGTTATATATCTTTATTAGGTAACTGTTTTCCACAACTTTTACTCACTCAATAGATAAATACCTAAGGTATTCTTGAATTTTTTATACCAGGGAACACATCAGCCCAACTTATTCCAAGCGAATTTTTCAGGCTCTCACTATCAGCGAAAAGGAGTTGAAAATACAAAGTTTAAAATTACTAAATCCTTTTTTATTTTCCTTAAATCATATAATTCATTATAATGTATCAGGTTTATTACACATGTCTTGATCTCACCAAAATTTATAGAAAACAATATATTTGTGGGAAAAAAATGTTTAGATATGTTATAACAATGGTTACTTTGATGTTTATTAAAAAAAAAAAAAAAAAAAAAAAAGAGGTTGCCCTATTCATGGCATCATTTTGATGGAAAAAAAAAGTTCTTTTTTTTTTTATAATAATCATAACCTATTTATTAGTATTTCTATGTTTTTAATTCAACCATTTATCACAGGTAAATATGCATTTTTCAGGATTCTTTCTTTGTGGAGATCACAGGTGACTTTTCAGATAATGTTGAGTTTTTTGGTCTTCTCCATTCTATCTCTTGCAGTACTCCCTCTCTTGTCATTTTTTTTTCTATCTCATACTCCCTGTTATATCAATACAATGATTCCATTTTCATTTAAAATATGCTGATCTCCTATTAAAAAAGACATAAAAATATTAAAACAAAATTAATGTCCTCACATGATCAAAAGTTGAAAAGAACGTACATGTACCTGGAAAGTACATTTTAACAACAGATCTGCAGACTATAATAATTTTTGCACATATGGGAGTGGCATACATGCCTTGAATCCATGTTTTGATGATTTTTTATTGCAAGAGATAAAATTGATGACACCATTTCCATCACTGAAGATATGGATCATGCGTAGAATACTTTTTTAACAAGCCATCATCCTACTATACCAGGAGGGCCCATGAATTTTTCCATAACATATATGGTACTATTAATAGCTTCTCAGCATTATCAACTACCAGTTGATTTTACTTTAAAGACGTTGAAATAATGCATATCAAAATTCAATACAATTGCTGCAGTCAGACATAACAACCATTGCCACACAAACACACATTCTTTCATAAAAAAAATACATTCCGTTAGATTTTTTAATTAAATGCTATCACATAAAAAATCATGTATTGAAAAAATGACAGAATTGATTATACTTGTGAAGAAAAATGTAATCTAATGCATGTAAGAAACAATTATTTACACAGAATTAGATATGACAACATAAATAATTTACAGAACAAACAAAATCAGATAAAGTTGAAAATACTGATTCCTAATTTCTAAGCAGGGAATTTACTAAGGATAATACTCTTTTTATTCTCAGATATATGTATATATAAAAGATCACTGTTTGTGAGGTGCAATGAACACCTGAGACTTGCATAATAAATTTAACCCAGACATAAGTGGTTCAGTGAACTAATGGAGGGTGCAAGTGACCCAGCCTCAAGTGATTTTGATGCTTTCAGAACTTGACCAAAGCTTGTCATTTCAAAAAAAAATTGATCTTGTTTTTTAAATCTTTTATTGCCTATTGAATTGTTGCAAGAATTTAACTTTTTTTTCTTGACTGCTTGTAAAAAAAAATAACACACAAGTTGCACATGTTGATTCAATAATCAAGCAATAAAATTTCATTTATTAATACACATTTAGATGGCACTGTTAAAAAAAAAATGATGGAAGCGCTATATGATGCTTTTCATGTAGCTACATTGATGTAAAGATGCTATTTGTACATCACTATAGAAGAAAGTTAAATGTTAGTTTTTGTTGATTTTTTTTTTAATCAGTCATAAACAACACAGACATTATTACATAACAATCATGGCTTTCTGCTTACTACATTATAAAATTTTATATTTTTCATAATGTATGGAGGGATGTAATATTAATTAGGATTTCTATCATTATTAAGATGTTTCATGTATTTATGTATTTAGAAAAGAGGTTTCGTTTTCTTGCTCTGTTTCTGATGAATTCAGGTGTTTCAGTATCTGCTTGACTGTTTTTGAAGGATCTTAAATCTTTTGTTTAAGTCTGGCAAAGCTGTGTGTAAAATGTGTGAGTGGTTTAGCACATGCAGGTATTTGATGATAAAAAAAAAATGAAATTTAATAGCAGGTACATGATAATGATGCTGATGATGTTGATGACTTGAAAAGAGAATGATTAAGCAAGTTGGGTAAAATTAGGCACAAGGAAAATTCAGACTTTATAGACGCTTCAGACTCAAGAAAGATGTTTTCTTCATAGACATATACTTTATGCATTACAAGTAAATGATTAATGAGATACTGATAAAATTACAGTTGCAAAAAATTTAGCTACAATCCAAAATTTTTTTTATGTCCTATCTTTTTGGACCAAGTTGTATTGCAAAACTATTTTTTCATAGTATCAAAGAAACTAATTTTACAGATAGCTAAAGGATTAATAAGTCATGATAATAAACTGTGTTCCACACACACACACATACACACAGATAATTATATATATATATAATTATAGACAGACACGTGGGTAGATAAATGATATGAACAAAAATTCAGGATATGATTACACCCTTTAATTGTACAAAAGATAGTTATGCTTAGCGGTCTCATTGAAAGTTGAAGATTTTAGTAGGAAATTAAGGTTGTATGAAAAGATCACTAGGTACTGTGTGTAAATCTGCACACAAGGTAGTTTGAAGAGCAGCAATAGCGATAATCTCTGATCAAATTGCACAGTTACAAAAACATTGGAAGAACATAATGATATATGAAACACTTTGAATCTGCATCATATGATTATGTATATTATTATAAAGTTCACAAGTAGCATGAGCAGAAAGGAAAAACCAAGATGTTAAACATCAATTTCAAGTATAAAAAGTCAAAGGCAATCACAAGGCACTGTTGCCATCCCCCAATTCTTCCACACAATGTGTAGGAAATCAATAATGACTTTTAAATTGAAATACATCCTGTACATTATTTGCTCAAATAAAAAGCACTCTGAAAATGTCATCCTCTGACAAAAGCTACATTGTATAAGTATGGGCATCTTTGTTCAGCTCTCACAGTATTTCATATTCAAGCCCAAGACAAAAAGAAATAGAAATAGAAAATTGAAATTTATGTGAATGGAGAAAAGAAAGAGTGAGAGAGAGAGAGAAAGAGAGATAGATAGAAAGAGAGAGAGAGACACACACACACAGAAAGATAGAGAGACTCAGAGAATGGGATACGGAGCAGAGCATAGAATACAGAAACGAAGAGAGAGAAGTAAAAGGAAAAAATAAATGTAGAGAAAATGATGAGAGCAGAAGCAAACAATATAAGAAAAAGAGAGAGATTTTATTACAAATAATAAACTTATTGGTCCAAACTATCATTTGAATGATAATGAATTTATAAAAGCTTCCAGATTTTCTGCTGCTGCCATGCATTTTTCAACTGTTTGATTTCCACCAAGAATTATCAAACTTGAGCCTCACACAAGTTTATGTAAAGATCACTGTCATAAGACACAGTTGCTGTGGACTCTTTTTCTTGACTTGGTGGGTCAAATAGTTCAATACGTACCTCATTTTTGCTCCCTTTCTTACCAGCCGCGCCCCCTCCTTTACCTGGTTTATCTTTACGTCTGAAACAGCTAGGGGAGCTCGAACAAGTGCCTACCATATTTCCAGGAACAGTATCTGATAAGTCTGCCTTGGTGACACTCAGCTCAATGTGGCTGCCAGATAAGCAAACTCGTTTATTGCAGCTTACATCCACTGGTGTAGATACACCTCCTGACACCTCTACTTCTCCTGTTCCACTTCGCCCACAACTGCCACCTGAAGAGCCATCTTTCTCTTCACTAATCTTTGTCAGAATAACTTGTTGTTTAGGGTGGACTTGCTGCTGCTGTTGAAGCTGCTTGTCTGACTCTTTAAAGCATTGCAGCTGAACACGCACTCCCCCACTCTCAGGTATGACACAACCAGGCTTGTTACAGCAAGCACCTCCAACAGCACCGCCAGCACTACCAGTACCACTACTATTACTACTGCTGTTGCCATTGCTGTTGCCCCTCCCGCATGAACCTGCACTGCCATTACTGACAAAGCTTGCACATCCATTGCAATTATGATGGGGTTCATGGATGCACAGATGATGATGGTGATGTTGATGGTGGTGGTGATGGTGCAAGTGCCCACCTCGGCCATGCTTAGCTGAGCCACAACCTGGGTCAATTTCTGAGAAGTCAATTTCTAGCAGAGCTGCAGCCTCAGCCATGTTAGTTGTATACTGGGCACGGCTTGAATGTTTGCTAAGGGTGGCAGAGTTTGAAGGATGTCTCTCAAACCAGGGCATAGCATAAAAGAGCAGACCTCCAAGCAGCATAACAGAGCCTGCGAAAATGTCACCAATGGCCACAGACTTGTGTGTGGTGTTCAGGTAACCTTTGAGGCAAGACAGAATAAACCGAAAATTAAAAAAAAATTAAAGACTACAAAAAAAAAAACCAGTAGGATTATTACACATTTTGTGATTTGTTAAATAGCTTACATATTTTTTTTTTCTTTTGACATCATTTTTTTTTTGTTCAACACTTTTTACAATAAAAAAATAAATCAATGTATTTCCAAAACTTGCCTTAAGTTCTCAAGGTAAAACTTAGGTAATGTTTGTCTATTGAGAAGGATCTAAAATTTTTTTAAAATTTCAGAACTAAATCTGCCTTGGATATAAACTGAAAATTTCATTTAAATACATTCCATTTCAAATCATCTATACTTAGAAGAGAATGAAACAAAAAAAGTGATTCAAAGATTGAATGATCAAATTTTCTCAGCAAAGTCCATAATCATCCCTCATTTAGAAAAAAATTGTTTAAAAAAAGCTTTAAATATAAAAGGGTTATAAATTTTTTTTGATAATTGATACTGTTTTACATAAACTTCCTCTTTGATAGACATATTAACAGAGACAACCACTTGTGGAATTCAGATTCTTTTCTCATCTAAATAAAGCCATCAATTATAAAGAGCGTGTATACATACATAGTCTTATCTAGTCATAACTTCTAAATATATTTTACTAAATGTGCAATCAAGATCCAAAAATAAAGCAGACTTTGGTTAATATATATATAACTCATTTTTCTGTGAAATGATGCAGCGTTGACTATTAATCACTGAATGTCAACTTCATTTTAAATTAAAATGAATGAAGAAAAAAACTTATGAGTAAAACAAACAGAAAAAAAGAAAAATACTTTTAAAGTAACAATCACAACAAACTTTTTAATAAGTAGCTGGTTCTAACATAATTCAATGGATTTATAACAGAGTTCTTTACATGTTCAACGTAAATGAATGAAATTTAACTTCAGCAGTCAAAAAATACAAAAGTGTAAAGATAGTTCCATTATAACCCTGTATTCAAAAGCATTTTTAAACAGCCTACTTACATGCTGTAGGGGCTCCAAAGAGCACAAAGAGAGCTTTAACAGCACACAGGTAAGACCAAGATCTTTCCATTAGTTTTGCCTTCACTAACTCAAAAACATATGTCTTCAGGCTAAAACATGTGAAGGAACAGAAGAAAAATATTATAGATGAGAGCAAAGCTTGAAAAGGGGATAAAAAAAATAAAGTTAAAAAAATATCAACGACAGCAAAAAGCTCAATATTTGTAAATCTATTATTAATTGAACTAAGGTTTAAAAACAAATACAAGGAGAATGCAAGCTGATGTAATTTTTTTTCATGAAAAATTACAGCGAAAAATAAATAGCACATTATCAATTTCTTATAACATGGGTAACTTCTTTTCATGTTGTGTAAAAGCACAACAGATAATCCTCCTCCTCCTCCTTCTACATCTACATCTAATTTTACTACTACTACTACTACTACTACTACTACTACTACTACTGCTGCTGCTGCTGCTGCTGCTGCTGCTGCTACTATTAATACTACTACTACGACTACTACTACCGCTACTACTACTACAACTACTACTACCGCTACTACTCTACTACAACTACTACTACTACTACTACCACTACTACTACTACTAATACTACTACTACGACTACTACTACCGCTACTACTACTACAACTACTACTACCGCTACTACTCTACTACAACTACCGTACTAAAACAACAGCTACCAAAAAACAACTACTACTCCACAACTGTTTCATCTCCTTCAATCTACTTATTTATCTTATTTTTTTCCTTGCTTCTTCTGAGTTCATTTTTTCATCAACCCTTAATTTAATTCTTTTTCATATCCTGTATGTATCATGCAAAATTTAAGGTTTGTGGTGGGAAACCTTATGAAAAAAGTCAACTGTGAACTGTGGAGGTTTTTTTTATTTTATGTTTCATAATATTTCTTTGCTAAAATCATATTTTTGTTCACTTTTGATGTCCAAACAGGAGAAGTGAATATGTTTTGTGAGTATTTTGTGTCTTCTGCATGTTTAAAAATCTATATATAGTATCAAATTGTTTTTTTTTTTTTAATAACCCATTATATTAAGGCCAGTGACTGAGCAATCTGTGGATTAAGTTGATAAATCTCTTGGTTTTTATTTCTTTTACTAGTACTCACATACTTGCAGCATTTTTTTTCTAGATTATGAGCTCCATTTTGTTTGGCAGCACTAAATTCGTAATATTTCTTCTATAATAGCAGGATGCAGAAGATGGAACAAGAATTAAACTGGTTGTCCTAAACTATCTTGTTTTTTCATATAAGCCATCCATAGTAAAATCAAGTTTTCATTTTACTTATTTTAAAATGTTCTTGGTATATTCCCGATCTGATTTCTTTTTTAAGAGTTGCATGCTCAAACCCATTTTTTCTTCTCTTTTATAGAAAAAAAATTTACAAACCTGTAATAATAACTGCCACAGGAGAAGCCATAGGCCCAAGCATACAGTGCATGAGAATTTTCATCATTGGCCAAAATGTGGAGCAGTGTCAACAGGCCACACAAGATAGCTGATGCCTGACACAAGTGACGCCTGAGTTGTAAGACCATAAACAAGATAAAATGAATTCAGACAAAACTTGAGATACAAATATGTAACTTATTTAAATTAAGAATAATTAAAGGGGCAGCCTCATGCAAGTGAGAAAACAGTTTAAAAGCTATTACTTTATAAAATTTAATAAAGCCAAATTGTTTAAAGACAAATTAAGAGTTTTATAATACAATATGTTCCATATTATTATTTTCTGTTGACATTCAATTTGCGGAAACTACTGTGCATAAGAAAGCATTTTCCTGCTTGTTGTCAACTAAAAATACATTTTATGCTCTGATAGTGTAATAAAGAGAAATATATAGTATACATGAGTACAGATGAAATATTGTAAAAAAAAAAACAACTATTTTTTTTAAAACGGAGAGTTACCTATCATACATATCCTTCACTTGGTCAAAACAATAAAACTTGCTTATGCATTTATTGACCAGGATATGATATGCAAAATGAATAAGTTTAATAACTGTAAAAGGCCCACTGATACTTCACACACAGCAAAACTCTCT